>WSYH01000482.1:80567-108067 GCA_036426205.1 Ascaphus truei
TCCTGGAATAGGGGGTGTCCCAATGTAGATGAGGCACTCAACAATGGAAGCACTCAGAATAACATGCAGCACGACCCGGTCTGTGCTTCTGTTATTAACCCCTTGTGTGCTGCTTATCTAACATCATTTGGTTATATATATATATACTGAATTAAGTTATGGTGAGTAAAAAAAGTGACAAAAACCCTCACCGGAATCCCTTGCTGCAGTGGAAGTGCTGTGTGCTGGGTGATAAAGGTGAAAGGCGGGGTTGCAGACCTGCCTAAGACATGCAGATGAGCATACAGTTATATTTACATTTATATATATATATATGGAAATGGAAATGTGGAAGAATGACCTAGGCGCAGAAAAAGATCAGTATGTCTGATTAGGCATCACATATAAATGGTGAGAGATACACTCACAAGTAGACGGTTTAAAAGAGCATTTATCCAAATCAATTGGATCTGGAACACTGTTGTGTTATCTGGTAGATTGGGACTGGATATTTCTTTTTTCACACCTGTCTTTTTGCTGTAGGATCCACTCCAGGTCTGTTCCGTCTTAGATGGGTTTGTTCTCAATTCCAAGTGAACACCATATATAAATATGACTGAATATATACTGTCGCGGCCGAGTTTATTCTAACCTTTACCCGGTCTCGGCCGCGACAGATACCGGGCGCGCCGAGGTGTCCCGTGCGCGCGCCGGAGCCTCGGAGGATCGGTCCTCCGATCGGGGCTTCCCCCTCCCCTCTCCGGGTCCGCCGGGTCCCCCGGAGCCCCCCACCGCCATCCCCCCACGCGCGGCACGCCGAGGGAAAAAAACGAGCAAGCCGGGAAACCTCCCGGCTTGCGGCTCGCGCCAACTAAGAATAAAGTGTGCCGCCTCTGTATATAGGAAGAAAAGAACAAACGCACACCTAGTGTATTAACGTATAAAAAATGTGTATTTTAAGGAACATGAACTCATAAAAATGTCCACTCACAAAGGTAGTATTAAAACGAGCGTGTATGAGATTAGATCTCAATCACCAACAACGCAATCCTCTCAGCACACCATGAGATCTCAGCGTTGTCCTGCGTTGCTCCTCCACGTGAACCGGAAGCAGAACCTGCTCCCTTGAGCGCCCGGCAAAGATGTTCCTCCGGAAACAAATGAATCAAGAGTCTATGCAGGACAATGTAGTGACGTTCAGTCTATATCACGGGGAGACTCCGAAGCTCATACACACCACTATGGTATCCACTATGTGAGTGTCAGCCACACAGTTAGACCATGCCCTATGCGTTTCATCATTAAAATGACTTCATCAGGGGATGCCCAATAGGTATACTATTATACACTGTGGGGTTATACCTATTGGGCATCCCCCAATGAAGTTATACTGAGGGTGACTTTATAAAGAAATGCATGCTGATTGCTGTTTCTGGGCTATGTCCACAAAAGAGGGGAACATTTGAGAATGTCAGTCTATCACGCATGACTGTACAGAGGAGGGTAGCGGACATTGCCACCAATCTTACTGATCAGTTGAAGCAGAAGGCCAGTGAATTCCGCTTTTACTCTCTAGCAATGGATGAAAGTACAGATTTAAAGGACACAGCTCAACTTCTTATTTTTATTCGAGGTTTTGATAGAATCTTTGAAATTACTGAAGAGCTTGTTGGGATGTGCTCTATGACAGCCCGGACAACCGGAAAAGAAATATCCGCTGAAGTAATAAAGTGCATGAATGATAAGTTGGGAATAGGCTATGAAAACTTGGTGGCCATTTGTACTGACGGTGCACCGGCAATGTGCGGAAAACATGTTGGAGCGGCTACTCTTATTGAACAATTTATCGGTAGACAAATAACCAAACATCACTGTATTATACATCTTCAGGTTCTGTGTAGCAAAGTTTTGAAGTTTGATTATGTAATGTCAGTGGTAGTTTCTATTGTTAACTACCTCCATGACCAGGGAGGTTCCAGGCGGTTCCCCTCTCCCCCCGCCTTGTACCCACATGCAACGTACAAATAAAGACAGGAAACAGGAGCTGGAGGTAAAATGGCCGCGGCTATTTATTTATACAGAAAACCTAATGGGGTAAATGCACTCCCTGCCAGAGTGTGCTCCTTTGACAGGAGGGGGAGGGGACGGTCGACCAGGCCCTCGAACCGCTGACTCGTGTCCCCTACGCGAGCGGGCTCTCGAGGTCATGGATAACTGACCTTGCCCACTCGTACTCCCCCCGGGCTCAAACGGCCAGCTCCCAGTCTGGCAAGAACAAGCACCCACCCCCCAAGAGCCGCCGCGACAAAGCAAAACTGGTCAATGACCCCTCCTGTTCGGAACCTCGTCCTTTCACTCAGCACAGTATCAGCTGTTCGTGCTGGTAACGGAACAAAGAACCATTAACACGGCATACAATGCATATGTCCCATCCTGGGAATACCCTGCCTGCTCACCTTCTGCTGCCGTTCATTACATGATTGCAATCACTAACTAAGGGGATGGGTGGGTGGGAAATCGTCTGGCGGGCAGCCAAAGAGGATGTGCTGCCCGCCAGCCTGGCCTAAGTAGGCCTTCCTGGAACTCCTCCCCTGTCCTGGGGAGGAGGTGTGGGGGCGGCCCCAGCGAGGGAAGGCCGGACCCCCCCCGGTCATGAAGCCCCCCCCCTATGGCTAGGGGGGCCGCTTGACCAGGGGGATGTTCCAGGCGGTTCCCCTCTCCCCCCGCCTTGTACCCACATGCAACGTACAAATAAGACAGGAAACAGGAGCTGGAGGTAAAATGGCCGCGGCTATTTATTTATACAGAAAACCTAATGGGGTAAATGCACTCCCTGCCAGAGTGTGCTCCTTTGACAGGAGGGGGAGGGGACGGTCAGCCGGCCCTCGAACCGCTGACCTCGTGTCCCCTACGCGAGCGGGCTCCCGAGGTCATGGATAACTGACCTTGCCCACTCGTACTCCCCCCGGGCTCAAACGGCCCAGCTCCCAGTCTGGCAAGAACAAGCACCCACCCCCCAAGAGCCGCCTCCGCCACCGACGGTCTATTTAACCCCCCTTAAACTAGGCCCGTACCGCCAACCCTCCAGACCCTCTCGAACCCTCCCGGAAACTCAAATAAGTCTACCCGCCTGGCATGCCTAGCAGCGGACCGATGCTCCTCTACCGGCCCAGCCTGCCCTCTCCATTCCACCTGGGCTGCCAATCGCGCCTGGCAAGTAGTTACTCACCTTGCCATGCTTTTTAAAGATGCGTCAAACGGCCCAGCTCCCAGTCTGGCAAGAACAAGCACCCACCCCCCCAAGAGCCGCCGCGACAAAGGCAAAACTGGTCAATGACCCCTCATTCATTTTTCCAGAATCATTTCCAAACTTATTTTTTTTTTAAATATCGCTGTAATCTTTTTAAGTCCAATAATCATAGTCTTCTGATTTAGAATTATTACTTTTAACTGAAAAAAATCCAAATTGCAATATTATTTTTTTCTCGATAGAAAGTGAGACCACTGCTTATAGTAATACGCGGCAATTGTGATCTGCAAAGAGACTCAATTTGTATTGGGTGCACATAAGTAGCCTCAATGTTCTGGATGACTCCTAATGATAAAATATACCAGTTGTTCAATAGCAGGGGTGAAAATAAGAGAGACAACGGATTCTGACATGACTTCTGAGGTATACAGTATGCCCAGCTGAGGGAGAGGATAAATAAAGCTGGGATGGCTCTATTAAAGTTATCCCCAACCAAAGGCCTTTAGGGGCTTTGAAGATATAGGTTCAGTTTAGCCTGTCAAAGAATCATTTTCACATCTAAATACAGAAGCATACATGGAAGACCTTATCCATGCTCTTTTGAAACGA
The DNA here is from genome assembly GCA_036426205.1 of Ascaphus truei. Taxonomy (NCBI): domain Eukaryota; kingdom Metazoa; phylum Chordata; class Amphibia; order Anura; family Ascaphidae; genus Ascaphus; species Ascaphus truei. Next base: position 84,406 of record WSYH01000482.1, read on the forward strand.
GCGTAAGTACCCCTTATATCAGGGAAGCGCAAACTTTTTTCCCTGCGCTCCCCTGCCGGCAGTTCCCCTCTCTCCGAGCCCCTCCCATCTTACCTCGGCTCCGGAGTTACGTTACCATTGGCAATGCTGGCATCAACATTGACGCCGCGTTGCCATGGCACGCGTCTAAGAAGCTGCCTGAACCAAGGTAAGTGAGGTTTACAGAGGACTTCACCGCTTCCCCGGCACTTCATTTAAGTGCCTTAGGGAAGTGCGCAGGGCCTCTGTAAACCCCGCGCCCCCTGCACGTCACCCCAGTTTGCGCACCGCTGCATTATAGTAAAGCATAAATAACCAAGTGAAAAGAAGTGATAAAGTAAAAATTACAATCCTTGGAAATAATGTAGACTCTTTTCCAGTCTAGGAGGGTACGAAGAAAAAACAAGATCCAGAGCATAAAGTCTCTCCAAGGGTATGTTTTCTATGCCATATACCCTGGAGATCATTTGGCCGCCACTGGATCACGTTGTTCTATGATTCTTCTCGTATGATCTCACCTGAATCAGGGTGTACAATTTTTTGTCAAACCACAAGTCGGTGGTTCGCCAAATTTAACGAAAATTTAGCATCAATATTCATAGTTATATTGGTCTACAGTATAATTAGCAGATTGGGTGATCCTTGACCCCCTTGCGAATTGTAACTATTGCGGTTTCTTAATCCCATGGCGTTAGTTTAGCGTCCCCTATATTCCGTTAAAAACTATTAAGTACAATGGGGGGCTAAAATATCAGCAAACTTCTTATTAGTATTTATTGGTGAATCATCTGAGCAGGTGCTTTGACCCTATGAGATCTTTAATATCAGCTTTCAACTCTTCTAGGGTCAATGGACTTTCAAGAAAGTATGAATCAGAATAATTTTTTGCAACGAAATATGTTTAAAAAAACACAAAAAAAAACATGAGTATCCGTTCCTTTATTTGAATTTCCCCCACCCAAATTCATATCATACAGAAATTAATAGAACTCATAAATCTGTTGCTAATTTATTAGGGTTAAAGGTCTTATCCTGTTGTGAATTCTATTTTCAGACGTTTTTTTGAACTTATTAGCTAACATGCGATGAGCTTTATTGTCTTGTAGTAAAACAAGTTTGCTTAGGCCAGCGGAGAGCCCATTCTATCTTTCAAAAACAGTAAAGAGTTTTATTTAGTTCTGGTCTCGTTCCCAGGTGCCTTTAATGCTGTATGAAACACAGAGAAACAGAGTAAGAAAAACATGTTTACGGGGGTGGAGCAACATTTAACCACATCATCAAAACATGAGACTCACCCATTTTGTTTTCTTTCAGTTATCTTTACTGTAGGTCCCTATGCCTGGACCTTATGGTAACCAGAACCACTCAACTACTAGTATGGACTGATCGGTGAACTATGTAATCCTGCAAGGATTCAGTTAAAGTTGTTTTATAAACCACTGTTCCCATGAGCATATTAACTTAGATTTCTCTGATAGAAAAATGACCCAAGTTTGATAGAGATGCAATGAGTTCTCACAGCTGAGGGCTTGGTTTAGTGGCTGTATCTTTCTGAAGAGCAATGGCATGTTTCCTCTTTAAGTTTTGTTCTTGCTTGCCAGACTGTTTTTTATGTGATATAGATCTCTTTAAAAACCCTCCTCTGACCTTTTGAGCTTTAAATAGGGTCAACTCATGTTCTGTTAAATGCAACTCCTTAACAGTTCTCTCTTTCTTTACTAACTGCTTCTGCTTTAAGCAGCTCTTAGGTTTTTCTGTCTCCTCCTGTGTACAGTATATCCCCTTCTTCACCTGTCCCCCTAAGAACTTCAAAGCCAGCTACTTACTGAGATTTCTGTGCCTTACAATGCCTGCATTCCATTAGAATCACACTGGGATTCCCTTGGACCAGGGAGGTTCCAGGCGGTTCCCCTCTCCCCCCGCCTTACCCACATGCAACGTACAAATAAAGACAGGAAACAGGAGCTGGAGGTAAATGGCCGGGCTATTTATTTATACAGAAAACCTAATGGGGTAAAGCACTCCCTGCCAGAGTGTGCTCCTTTGACAGGAGGGGGAGGGGACGGTCAGCCGGCCCTCGAACCGCTGACTCGTGTCCCTACGCGAGCGGGCTCTCGAGGTCATGGATAACTGACCTTGCCCACTCGTACTCCCCCGGGCTCAAACGGCCCAGCTCCCAGTCTGGCAAGAACAAGCACCCACCCCCCAAGAGCCGCCGCGACAAAGGCAAAACTGGCAATGACCCCTCCTGTTCGGAACCTCTGTCCTTTCACTCAGCACAGTATCAGCTGTTCGTGCTGTAACGGAACAAAGAACCATTAACACGGCATACAATGCATATCCACATTCCTGGGAAACCCTGCCCTGCTCAACCTTCTGCTGCCGTTCATTACTGATTGCAATCACTAACTAAGGGGATGGGTGGGTGGGAAAATCGTCTGGCGGGCACCAAAGAGGATGTGCTCCCGCCAGCCTGGCCTTAAGTAGGCCTTCCTGGAACTCCTCCCCTGTCCTGGGGAGGGAGGTGTGGGGGCGGGCCAGCGAGGGGAAGGCCGGACCCCCCCCCGGTCATGAAGCCCCCCCGCCTATGGCTAGGGGGGGCCGCTTGACCAGGGAGGTTCCAGGCGGTTCCCCTCTCCCCCCGCCTTGTACCCACATGCAACGTACAAATAAAGACAGAAACAGGAGCTGGAGGTAAAATGGCCGCGGCTATTTATTTTACAGAAAACCTAATGGGGTAAATGCACTACCTGCCAAGTGTGTCCTTTGACAGGAGGGGGAGGGGACGGTCAGCCGGCCCTCGCACCGCTGACCTCGTGTCCCCTACGCAGGGCGCGCTCTCGAGGTCATGGATAACTACCTTGCCCACTCACTCCCCCGGGCTCAAACGGCCCAGCTCCCAGTCTGGCAAGAACAAGCACCCACGCCCCCCAGNNNCAGCTCCCAGTCTGGCAAGAACAAGCACCCACCCCCCAAGAGCCGCCACCGACGGGTCTATTTAACCCCCCTTAAACTAGGCCCGTACCGCCAACCCTCCAGACCCTCTCGAAGCCCTCCCGGAAACTCAAATAAGTCTACCCCGCCTGGCATGCCTAGCAGCGGGACCGATGCTCCTCTACCGGCCCAGCCTGCCCTCTCCATTCCACCTGGGGCTGCCAATCGCGCCTGGGGCAGTAGTTACTCAACTTGCCATGCTTTTTAAAGATGCCCTGAGAATCGCTTTTTTCGCTGCACTATCCCTCACCCGGTCCCGGACATACCCACCTCCGGAGCCGCAGGCCGCCTTTGCCCAGCGCTATCTGGGATTTCGCCTTTTTTACTGCTGCAGGCTTCTTACCCGCCCTCAGTGACCCCTAGGGAATCGACCCTGGCAGTGGACTGGGCCACGCCTCTTCCCTTGCTCGCTCTGTGTCGCCCACTGCAAGCCTTGACGCATCTCCTCGATACCGCCCTAAACGCGACTCCTTACCATTACCCGATACGCCATATGCCGTACCTTCCACGGCGTGTCTCCATCAACCGCCTGCCGGGGCTGTTCCACCATCTGTGCAGTGCGTGATGCTGCCGGGTGGGTCGGCTACCGCGCCCCTGACCCCGGCCGTGGCTGCAGAATTGAAAGACACCGGGGTCCGGCTGATGGCTGCTGGTACTGGAATGGGATTCGCGGTGCCAGTGACCCCGGCCGTGGCCATCTGTGGCTTCCCGTGAGGAAGAGACCTGGGCTGCGACTTGGTTCGCCCTTCACCCGATGCCGGCTCCACGTAGTCGAACCCTGCTGGGTTCTCTGCTCTACGAAACACATTGGCACCAACCGCGGTTGCGGTTGGCCGTCTTTGTCTCCTTGGCCCTGCCGACTCTGCAGGCGAAATCCTGACAGTGACACCGCCCGCGTCAGCAACGGGCGGCCGTGTGGCGTGCCGTGACGCCCTGTTCTGCGTCACGGTGGCTGGAAGTCGCCGCCCCTCCTTGGCGGGCCGACCTGCGCGCCGATCCGCCGTGTCCTGCGTCCCAGCGGTCGAAGTCCTCCCCACCTTCGCTGAGGCCCGACCAGGCCGCTGTGACGCCCTGCCTCGCGGTACCGTGACCGAGGGCTGCCGCCCTGCGTGCGGTTGCTGAACTTCGCCTGCCGCCTTGCACTGCAGCACCCTCCGCGCTCCCTTCCTGTGGAGCGCGGCTTCTCTGCCTGCCGCCTGTCTAGCGCGCAATGCTGCCTGAGGGCTGTCGACTGTTGCCTGTTGCGTTGTGCTGCAGCGCCCTCCGCTTTGACGCCCTGCCTCACGGTACCGTGACCGAGGGCTGCCGCCCTGCGTGCGGTTGCTGAACTTCGCCTGCCGCCTTGCACTGCAGCACCCTCCGCGCTCCCTTCCTGTGGAGCGCGGCTTCTCTACATGCCGCCTGTCTAGCGCGCAATGCTGCCTGAGGACTGTCGCCTGACGCGTTGTGCTGCAGCGCCCTCTGCTTCCCCTTCCCGCGGGGAGCAGCCTTAGTGCCACGTGCTGGTTTCACAGAGAACGCCTGCAGCCACCGATCCAACCATGCCTCGTCATGGTTTTCCGCCTCGACTTGAAGAAGGCGTAACTGCTCTGCCATTGCTGCCATGCAGCCCGCTTCCCGTATGCCTGTCCAAAATTTTCGCGCGACGGGGCACCGGCCCGTTCCTACCCGGCCCTGCTTGCACGGGTCGTGACTATTGCCTGCCCCAGGATTAGCAACCCAGGGCCTCACGCGCTGTGACCGCGTGCCTTCGCCAGCCCCTCTCCCCGCACAGCAAACCGTACGCACCCGCGCGCATTTCCGTGTGCCCATATACACCCGCGCGCATTTCCGTGTGCCCATATACACACGCGCGCGCGCATTTCCGTGTGCCCATATACACCCGCGCGCATTTCCGTGTGCCCATGCACACCCGCGCGCACCCATAAACATCCACGCGCACCCATATAAACCCGCGCGCACCTGCGTGTGCCCCGCTACACACGCACCCTGCGTGTGCCCGTATACACAGACGCGCGCATTTCCGTGTGCCCATATACACACGCGCGCATTTCCGTGTGCCCATATACACACGCGCGCATTTCCGTGTGCCCATATACACACGCGCGCATTTCCATGTGCCCATATACACACGCGCGCATTCCCGTGTGCCCATATACACACGCGCGCATTCCCGTGTGCCCATATGCACACGCGCGCATTTCCGTGAGCCCATATACACACGCGCGCATTTCCGTGAGCCCATACACACGCGCGCATTTCCGTGAGCCCATATACACGCGCGCATTTCCGTGTTCCCATATACACGCGCACATCTACGTGTGCCCGTATACACACGCGCGCATCTACGTGTGCCCATATACACACGCGCGCATCTACGTGTGCCCATATACACACGCGCGCATCTACGTGTGCCCATATACACACGCGCGCTCTACGGGGCCCATATACAACACAGCGCGCACGACGTGTGCCCATATACACACTCGCGCATCTACGTGTCCATATACACGCGCGCATTTACGCGTGTCCATATACACGCGCGCATTTACGCATGTCCATATACACGCGTGCATCTACGTATGCCCATATACACGCGCGCATTTACGTGCACCCCTATACCCATGCGCGCATTTACGTGCACCCCTATACCCACGCGCGCATTTACGCGTGGTATTTATCATCTAATAATTACTACAGTATATTTATATAGTTTATAATGTCACTAGATAAAGAGCTCTACTGACATCTACGTGTGCCCATACACACGCGCGCTCATACACACGCGCGCATCCACGTGTGCTCATACACACGCGCGCATCCACGCGTGCTCATACACACGTGCGCCCATACGCACTCGCGCACATCTACGTGTGGCCATACATACCCGCACGCATCTACGTGTGCCCACGCACGCAAGCGCACATCTACGTGTGCCCCTATACACCCGCACACTTCTACGTGTGCCCCTACACATATAAACATCCACATGTGCCTACATACATACTTCTGATGTGCCTACACGTATATCGCAGAGAACAACGCATGCAACCACCGATCCAACCATGCCTCGTCATGGTTTTCCGCCTCGACTTGAAGAAGGCGTAACTGCTCTGCCATTGATGCCATGCAGCCCGCTTCCCGTATGCCTGTCCAAACTTTTTGCGCGACGGGGCACCGGCCCGTCCCTACCCGTCCCTGCTTGCACGGGTCGCGACTATTGCCTGCCCCAGGATTAGCAACCCAGGGCCTCACGCGCTGTGACCGCTTGCCTCCGCCAGCCCCTCTCCCCGCACAGCAAACCGTACGCACCCGCGCGCATTTCCGTGTGCCCATATACACCCGCGCGCATTTCCGTGTGCCCATATACACACCCGCGCGCGCATTTCCGTGTGCCCATATACACACCCGCGCGCATTTCCGCGTGCCCATACACACCCGCGCGCACCCATATACATCCACGCGCACCCATATAAACCCGCGCGCACCTGCGTGTGCCCCTCTACCCACGCACGTGCGCGCCCTGCGTGTGCCCGTATACACACGCGCGCGCATTTCCGTGTGCCCATATACACACGCGCGCATTTCCGTGTGCCCATATACACATGGGCGCATTTCCATGAGCCCATATACACGCGCGCATTTCCGTGAACCCATATACACGCGCGCATCTACGTGTTCCCATATACTCGCGCGCATCTACGTGTGCCCACATACACACGCGCGCGCATCTACGTGTGCCCATATACACATGCGCGCGCATCTATGTGTGCCCATATACACACGCGCGCGCATCTACGTGTGCCCATATACACACGCGCGCATTTACGCGTGTCCATATACACGCGCGCATCTACGCGTGTCCATACACACGCGCGCACCTACGCGTGCCCATACCCACGCGCATTTACGCATGTCCACATACACGCGCGCATTTACGCATGTCCACATACACGCGCGCATTTACATGCACCCCTATACCCACGCGCGCATTTACGTGTGGTATTTATCATCTAATAATTACTACAGTATATTTATATAGTTTATAATGTCACTAGATAAAGAGCTCTACTGACATCTACGAGTGCCCATACACTCGCGCGCATTTACGTGTGCCCATACACACGCGCGCATCCACGTGTGCCCCTACACACGCGCGCATCCACGCGTGCTCATACACGCGTGCATCCACGTGCACCTGCCTACGTGTGCCCATACGCACTCGCGCACCTCTCCGTGTGGCCATACATACCCGCACGCATCTACGTGTGCCCACACCCGCAAGCGCACATCTACGTGTGCCCCTATACACCCGCACACTTCTACGTGTGCCCCTACACATATAAACATCCACATGTGCCTACATACATACTTCTGATGTGCCTACACGTATATCCATATATCCAACTACCTGTGCCCACACACCTATCCCCCACACATGCGCCTCCGCACGCACGCCTCCCCATGCGCCCATCCATGAATTAATTGGGGAATTCAGATAAAGTAACCAAGCATAAATGCTAAACATTGCGATTCCCATTAACAAGTATTTATCATCTAATAATTACCACAATATATCTATATAGTCTATAATGTCCCTAGATAAAGTGCTCTATTGACATTATATAATTCTCTGCACCGTCTGAGACCATAAGTGGGGGGGACACGTCGCCAGTCAGACCGCGCTCCCTCCTATGCAAATCTTATGCCAGCCTTTCTGTCCCAACTTCGCCATACCCCCACCCCGCACGGGCGGGCAACTGCTACCCCCGCACGGGATACCAGAAGGAAGCGGCCGCTGGGAGCAGTCAAGCATCCACTTGCCATCGCTCCCAGCGCCTCAGCGTGTCCCCCCCCGCCGAACTACAGTATATTTATATAGCTTATAGTATACATGCCTACATACACGTACACCGATTTACCTGTACCCATGTACACATATATACGTACCCGTATACACATATATATACCCGCACACACATACCTGCACATAATCGCCCCGAGCGCATCAACGTGTGTCCCCCCGCCGAAACTAACTGCGGGGGCAGACCGTGAAGCGCCAACCTTGGCCGCCCCCTCTTTGCGCTTACCCCCGGCCTAGGGCCGCAACCACTAAGAGCGGCTGCACTAGCCTATACATGCGTATATCTCCACTTACGTATACGTGCATACCCATATACACATGTACATACACACCCACATACCTGCGCATAACACCCATAAATACCTGTACGTACATCCACATATATACCCACGCACATATACATATATATACCCATACCACACATACATATATATATATATACACCCCCATACATATACATATATATACATATATATATACACACACATATATATATATATACACACCCATATATACCCATACAACGTTATTTATTTATTATAGATTTTTCCCGGCCGGCCCCCCCTGTACAGCCCACCTCACGCATACATTTTAACGACCCCACAAGTGTGGGGGAAGGGGGGGGGGACGCGGGAGCAGCCGCCTCTCCAGCCGCATGGCTGACCGGTCCACCCCAACCCCCGTGCCCCGAGACCACTAAACGAAAAGGGTGGGGGGGGAGGGGTAGGAGGGGCCTCTGCCCGCGCTACATTCCACCACGTGGGACTGCGCCCCAGCCCCCGAACGGGCCACGAGCAGCCGCCCGCATGGGACACACGCGGGCCGCATGCCTCGGCCGGAACCCCCTCTCCCCGCAACCAACATCCCTCTGCCTCTCCCCGCCGGGTGCCCCTACCCATGGCAGCCGCCGCGGGGCTATGCGGATGGAGGAGGCACCCGCCCGCACAACGCTGCGGGAGCAGGTAGCCCCCTCCCCCCCCCAGGAGAAGCGGGGAAAAACCGTCAGGCCCCTACTGCCCGCCAGACCCCCTCTGTCCCCCGAAACCAACCCCTCCCCGCCTGCAGCCGCCGCGGCACAGGCTTAAGTCCGACCCCCCCAGCTGCATGCTGCGCGCCGCAGATGGAGGATGGGGACGGGCCGCTACCCTACGGGGTCCCTCTCCTCCCTGCATCCCGCCTCCCCCCTCGCCGCCGATTCAAAAATCGCGGCTATACAGGAGGGGGGAGTGCACAGGATTGACCCCCCTTTCGGGGCCTTACCTTAGTTTAAACTGCAGGGAGGAGCGGGACTTCCAAATCGTCTGGCGGGCAGCCAAAGAGGATGTGCTGCCCGCCAGCCTGGCCTTAAGTAGGCCTTCCTGGAACTCCTCCCCTGTCCTGGGGAGGGAGGTGTGGGGGCGGGCCAGCGAGGGGAAGGCCGGACCCCCCCCCGGTCATGAAGCCCCCCCGCCTATGGCTAGGGGGGGCCGCTTTCTATAGCTACGTAATGCAGTCTCTGGGCTCCCCTTGGCTGATTTCCCAGAAAGGGCTGCATAAAACTTTGGTAAAAACAGTAACTTCTATAGACTTTAGCAGACCTTTATTTCATATTTTCAACCACAGTAAGGTTCTATTGAGCATTTTATCTGCAGTTTAAATCATTGTGAAAGATTTTCTCAACAATAATATTTTGTTCATCTTGTAAGGATTCTTTTTTGTCTGTACTACTGTATATTGTCCATCCCTAATTCAATGAAAATGTTAAAAGTTGATGGGTACATTTCATTAATGGAGTTGGCTTTTATTGACATGCAACAACATTTTCCAGACTCTTCTCAGTCCTTTGTATTTCTTCAACAATGAATATTTAGCACAAACTAGTGTATAACTTACGTGTGAGGTTCTGTTTTGTTATTTCTGTTTGTATCAAGGTATACACTGCATCTGTGGCTTCCAAGGCTAAAAATCCAACTTTTTAAAATTGCACAACAAATGAAATATGTACAGCTTTCTTGGTTAAAAAAACCCTAAAAACAAACAAGTACTGCTGCGGCACATCTGAGTCTAACACAATCGCCTATTTTTCCCTGGCTTTTTCCTGGAATGCGACGCACTTCACCTGGAGCATGCCGCATTCATTATGCGTTCCCAGCCACGGTCATGCGCAGTTGACGCGCGGTTGATGCGTTTATTGAGAATGGTTCGGATTTAATAGGTTGCAATTCTTCGCGTGTCCGCCAGATGGCAGATATTCATGAATTGTAATGCGCATGCGCTTCAGTAATGTGTTAACTTGCAGGTGTTTCGTTTAAAAAAGATACCACAGTGTGCTATTGTAACTTGGCCTTGAGACTGAAGGAAGAGGTTGCAAAAATGTATCAATTTAGGCTTTTCATATTAAAGAAAGACAAAGACCTGTTTCGGTTACAGTATTCTCCAGAGACCCGCCCGCCATGAGTGTTCAAGTGCAGCCCGTTTTCCAAAAACCCGACAGAAGTTACGCGTATTTGATATGGGCCGCGATTAATGCAACAGATGATAAGATGGCAACAGTTGTTCAAATTTATCAGTATTTTATCGAAAACTATGACTTTTACAAATTTTCACCAGCTCCTCATACGTGGAAGCGTGCAATAAGGAAAAGGTTATGTAGCGATCCCTGTTTTTATCGTATTGAGCCACAATTTGTTGGAAGGTATTGGTGTGTATCACCGGCTTTTTCCTGTATCTATGATCATGCAGACGGCAAAAGGCGAAGGGTCGTGTTAAAACCAACTAAGAAACGACAGTCACTATGGAACACACAAGATGGCGCTCAATACCTAAACACAGTGAATAATATAATATATAAACACTTAATGGAAAAACTATGTATATAAATGTGAAGGTAAACACAAAATACAAAGTAAAAATAAAGACACTCAAACCCTTAGACGGACTGTTTCAAGGTCCACACGAAACATAGGAAGAAAAAACCAGGGGAGCGTAGATACCTTTAAAAAGAAAAAAAGACAAACATAGTGCAACCTGTAGCAAAATATGTTATAAGGAGCTCCCAGCTGGGCACCACATACTAAGGCCAATGCCTAATAGGATATATCAGCAGGAACAATTCGGAGGAGATAATCTTTAGAAAAGAGAAGCACACATGCAGTATCCAATAAAATACAGTTTATCCAAAAATGATAAAAGTGGAGGCTTACAGAATCCCAATGGGAAAACAGCATTGACGGTGGTGATCTCAAGACCACATCACAGCGTCTCTGTGTCAGCAAACCGCCACGGTACACTTCAGCCTGGAGCCGTCTCGTCACTTCCGGTCTTGGGGCCGTCACGTCACTTCCGGTTGCGCCGCCGGTAGGAAAACAGCTACGGATACCCAGGCACTCTCTCCTTCTTGATTAAGAGGTCACGCTCAACGCGTTTCGCCGTTCTTGCAGACGGCTTCGTCAGGAGTAGCAGTGACCTGTCCTGGGTGTCTTATTTATACCCATACTGCTATCAAACTCCCCTCCTCCATAGGATGATTGATAGAACATCCCCCAAAGTCACGGGCCAATTACATGCATGTGACCGCACACAGGGAAATACATATACTTAAAAACAGTGATAAACATTTAATTATACAATTATAATAAAATAGTTTAATAGTACCAAAACATATTAAAAATAATAATCCTAACTCATAATAAAATACACATTAAAGTATATAAAAAAACACATCAGCTATCCTACTCTTTCTTAGTCATATTGAGCAGACGATAGATGAATCTTAAAAAGACAAAGAAATTAGGTTAGAGTACAACATCAAATTCCAATAATCTTATGAAATGAGGCATAGTTATAAGGACATCTTGACTATTTTAGACATAGATCGGACCACAAAGACTGAACACCAGTCAATAAAAAATGCTCTCAAAAATTATATAAAAGGTGCAATCCCATCTAAATCCTATAAAAATATGAAATTTACAGAAAAAATAGAAAAAACACCAGATTAAAGAAAAACACCAAATTTAAAGAAAAACACCAAGTTCAAAGTCCACATTCAGGCCTTGTGGCACTAAGGTTTTGAGAGAAAAGATCCAAAAACTCTCTCTTTTCTTCAGTGCAACATTTCTGTCCCCACCTCTCCAGTGGGGCAGAACATGTTCAAGCACTGTAAACCTTAGTCCTGAAGTGTCACCTTGGTGTATATTGATGAAGTGATTGGATAAAAAGTGAGTAGTGACACCTCTACGCACATTACCAATGTGTTCCAGAATACGTGTTTTAACTGGCCTAGTGGTCTGGCCTACGTATTGAAGCCCACAAGGGCACTGTATTAGGTAAACCACGTATTCTGATCTACACGTAATGTGTTGTTTTATGAAAAACTTTTCTTTGGTAATATTAGACTGGAATCCAAACTTATCGTCCGATCTATGTCTACATGCCAGGCATGTGGTACACCCAAAAAAACCCTTTATTTGGGGTAACCACCTATTACTCTCTTTACAAACCTTTTGTAAAGCACTAGGTGCAAGTGCATTTTTTAGTGAATTAGCTTTTTTAAAAATGACTGTCGGTCTTTCAGGTACTATTTCACCTAGGATAGAGTCATTTTGGACAATATGCCAGTGTTTGCGTATTATTTTAGTTATTTTTTCGGATTGTCTATTATAGTTTGTGAGAAAAGAGAAGTCAAAGTTCTTTTTAGTTTTAACTTTTTCTGTGTTTTTTATAAGATCTTTCCTTTCTAGACATCCTACTTTTTCTACTGCATCTTGAATAACTTGCTCTTCATATTTCTTTTCCCTAAACCTTTCTTGCATAAATTGAGATTGTGTATTAAACACGTCATCATTCGAACAGTTCCTCTTGACCCTTCGTATTTGACCATATGGTACATTTTGTAGCCATTTCGGGTGATGGCAACTGGAAGGTGTGATAAAGTTATTGATATCGACGTCTTTGAAGAAGGTTTGAGTACTAATCTCTCCCTCTTCTATGAGTACAGTCAGGTCCAGGAAGTTAACCCTTTCCCGACTGTACTCACAGTTGAATTTGAGGTTGAGTAAGTTATCATTAAGATAGTTTATAAATCTTTTGAGACTTTCCTCGTCCCCTCTCCAAATAAAGAATATATCGTCGATATATCTCCGCCACAGGCACAAATCCACACCCAGCTCTGCAATAGACCAAATATGGTCTTCCTCCCATGCACCCATGAGAAGATTTGCATAGCTGGGTGCAAACTTCGTGCCCATGGCGGTACCACACTTCTGAAGGTAGTATACTCCTTCAAACAGGAAATAGTTGTGCTCTAGGATAAATTTTATCCCGTCTAGGATAAAGTTTGCCTGTTCAGGAGGCATATTTGTATCCTTAGATAACGCTCTGTCTATGGCATCATGTCCATCTTTATGACTGATACACGTATATAACGAAGTTATATCACATGTGGCAAGAAACCATCCTTCTTCCCATCTTTGGTTATTTATAACTTGCAGAATATCTGTAGTGTCTTTCAGATATGACGGAAGTTCTTTCACATATTTCTGCAGATACGTGTCTATGTATGCCGACAAGTTTGACGTCAGGGAATCTATACCTGCTATTATTGGTCTTCCTGGGGGATTTACTAAACTCTTATGGAGTTTAGGGAGATAGTAAAAGATGGGTCTAATAGGATGTTCTTTATGCAAAAACTTGTATTCGCTCTCATTTATGACTCCATCTTGTTTCCCCTTGTCCAGCAAAGTTTTTAATTTACACAGAAAGTCTGAGGTTGGGTCCTTTTTTAGAGGTGTGTAAGTATTTTTATCACCTAAAATCCGATGTGCCTCAGATATATAGTCTTCCCTGTTGAGAATGGCCACTCCTCCTCCCTTGTCAGCTTGTTTAATTACAATGCTAGTGTCTTTCTGCAGGATTTTGAGGGCATCTCTTTCGTTTTTACTCAAATTATTCTCAAATTTCTGATCAGAACTAGCTAGCTTTTCGAAATCTTTCTGAACTAGTTGTGTAAAGACATCTAGGTTTTTACCTTTCATATGTTTTGGGTAAAAGGTAGAGGATGGTTTTAGACCTGAATGTATCACAATATGTGCATTTTCTTGTGATAGTGTCATATCTCTTTTAGGTTGAGTGTCAACTTCTTTAGGATCCTTTTCAGTGGATCCAGCAGAATTGCCATTCCAATTGCAGTTGAACATTATTGATCTTCAGTGTTCGACGGAGTACAGAAATAAGCACCGAGAAAGCAGTCTGCAGGAATTCTACAGGAGTATAGACCTTGAAAAGTACAAAAATCTTATTGACTCTGCAATGAAAACGTTCAGCATTTTTGGCAGTACCTACATTTGTGAGCAAACGTTTTCAATCATGAATTTGAACAAAAACAAACAACGTTCTTGCCTGACAAATGACAATTTGGAAGACATTTTGAAGATGTCGACTACAAATATGACCTCGGAATACAACAAGCTCGTTGCTATAAAGAGGTGTAATACCTCTCATTAAGTTTGGATGATTAGGAAATTAGATAATTTGAATTAAAGTATTTTAAATGTAATTTTGTTTCAAGTAAACACCGTAAATAAATGTGTTATTTAGAATAATAAATGCTGTTTTACCCGTGTGGCCCGACTCTGTTTTCCTTGTGAGGTGCAGGGGGGGAGAGTGATGGGAGGTGCAGGGAGCAATGTGTTTGATGTGGAGGGGGGTATTGTGTGTTTGATGTGGAGGGGGGTATTGTGTGTTTGATGTGGAGGGGGAGTATTGTGTGGGTGAGGGGGAGAGATGGGGGTATGAGAGGTAGATGGGTAGTATCGTAAAGGTTGATAGTGAGGGGTTCTGGGGGAGATATGAGGATGATGATGATGAGAGGTGCTGGAGGAGAGATGATGATGATGATTATGATGATAATTTTACCCGTGCGGCCCAATTTTTTTTTCCTTGGAGCAGTTCGGCCCTTCTCACTTTACGAGTTGTGCAGGCCTGCTGTATAGCAACACAGCCATGTTACCCTCTGCCACTAGCTGGCAGCTATAACCTTGCCCCTAACTGGGCTATACCCTTACACCCCCTTCCCAACCCCATGTCCAAAGAGTCCAAACCCCCCCAAGTGTGTGAACAGGCCTGTCACATGTGAGGAGCAAGTTAAAGTTGGTGCACGTGTGGAAGTTGTAAATATCTGCCCAGGTGTCTCTACACCTGGGTGTCTTCGCAAAGGGTCTACCGGCGCCGCTTGGTCCAGCGCTGATCTGTACCTCCGCGTGGGATGTGGGTCACGCCGGACATCCCACCGTAAGGACAGTCTCTGGATCAGCAACACAGCTTACAGGAACATGCAGCAAACACTTTCACTGGTTCCTTGCACTAAGGAACTACACAGGGTCTCTCCCTGCTCTAAGGAACTGCACAGGGTCTCTCCCTGCTCTAAGGAACTGCACAAGGTCTCTCCCTGCTCTAAGGAACTGCACTGGGTCTCTCCCTGCTCTAAGGAACTGCACAGGGTCTCTCCCTGCTCTAAGGAACTACACAGCTGAAGGGGCACAGGGTCCTTACCTAAGGGCCTGTCCCTATAACCACCCACCCTCACTAGTGGGGAGTCAGGGCCTCAGCTCTAGCCTGGGGATTTTTGGCCTAGGGCAGAAGCTCGCAGCTGTTTGCTCCCCTTCCTTCCCCCACTGTCTCCTTAGCCTGACTAACTCATGTGCTTCACAGTCTGCTTCCTGATCTGCACACAACAATGTATCCTTCTCCAGCAGGAGAAGTTGCAAGCTCTATTGGCTGTCTGGCTGCCTGTGACCAAGGTGAAAGTGCAGTCCCCAGAGGCTGCTGGGAATTTTAGTCCATATGGCCCTCTTTAACATTGGGGCCGCGTGTGCGCACTATAATGACCGCCGCTACTCTCCATGGAGCCTGTGCAAACTTGTAATGGCCGCCACATCGCCCTAACTGCGCATGCGTTACTTCTAGGGGTCCTTCCTGCCTCCCTACACTTTCCTGCGCTATGTGTAATGGCCGCCGCGACTGCAAACGCGCACCGCGCATGCGCAAACGCGCACAAGATGGCGGTGCCGTCACTGATGCCGCCGGGAGCCGCGATCGCCCCTGCAACTGCCTGACATGGTGCGGGGGTACCCGCTACTCTGCGCAGGTGAGGAGGGCCAGGGGGGACCCTGCTACACATATATATAATGACTGTGTATATATATGTAACCCATATACCCCCCCCCGGTCGCAGATCGGACCCCCTAGGGTGTGCTAAGGTCTGGCTACATGTATCTTGGTGGTGCATACCTGTGAGGAACAGGAGGGCTTGAGTCTCCCGCGATGGTATAGGGGACAACAGGGACAGGCTTCTGGGGTACATGCCTTCATCTCGTTCTAGTGGTGCAGCGCCTCCATTTCTGGCAAGCCCTATCAGGGTAGGGTGAAATCCTTCCAGAGAACCCCGGTCTGGGGCGAGAGATTTCAGTCTCACACAGTCTCTTATAAAACAAGTAGCAGCAGCTCTTTATTACCCGCAGCAGCACACAGCACACAGCACACAGCAGTATCAGGTACAGCAGGTCTTCTCTCTCCAGACTGTACCCCTTCAGGGTGGGCTGTCTGGGGCTCTTTGTTCCCCTGCCACCACCCCAAGTCACAGGCACTCAGGGTGGGGCTAGCTCTTCCCTCACTCCCTAAGCAGGGTGAGGGGCACTGGTCCACCGCAGCTCTATCAGCTCTACTCAGTACCTGCCTCAGCTCCTCCAAATGTAATACATAACTCTCCAACTCTGCGCTCTGAACTGACACACTCCTGCTAGAACACACCCAACCAACACTACTAAATTGACTGCACTGCCCTTTTTGACTTTGGCAGGCCCATCCCCTATGTCTCTTGCCTTAGACACAGAGTCAGGTGGCCTACCTCCACCACTCAGGGCAGGGCTTGAAGCGGGGGAAACCCATGATAACTACTGGCAGCCTGCCATTAGCAGGACTTACACCAGTAGGAGGAAGGACATATAGCTCAATTTCTTACCAGGGCTACACTCTCCCTCAGGTAGAATCCAATGGTCCCCACTTGGACCTAAATTTAGCAGCACCATCCTGCAGGTGAACAATCTGGAAAACAAACACAAATTTATTAGTGTCTATACCTCAGAATGTTCCACCCAGATGGCGATAAAAGATGACAGTAACTCCCAACATGGAGAACCTAACTAGTAATAATGGCATGGGTCAGGCTTCCTAACTTCCCGCTCATTGTGATCAGTAACCTTTACATAATAGGGTTGTACCAACCCATACTCCAGCCGATACACTACACTATGCATGTAGATGCTCCTCCCAATGCTCCAGGCCCGGATAACGTCACAGACCTTCTCTTCGTTATGATAACCCGCCCTACCGAACCTAGTTCGTAGGTACTCCATAACTGCTTCCCGGAGCCAGGTATATCTCTGCTCCTCTATTTCCTGCATAATAGGCTCAGGCACATAGGTAAACTCATAGCCATGAGACTGTCTATACCTGGCCACTATGGCTCTGTCTGCTCTGCTTAGTTTGGTTAGTTTCCGGTCACCTGCCCTGCTTGGCAGTACCCAAAACTCAGGCTCCTCTGGGGCAACATCATCATACAGAATGGCGGCACCCTTGGGAAGGATGTTCTTCTGCTCAATCTCCCTGTAACGATTCTCTAATTCATCGGCCACCTCCTGGGGAGAAAAGGCGCCTACAGCCCACCAATGGTCAACTATATTATTTCTGATTAGCAAGAACCGCATACGGTCCATACCTTTGTGGTACCCGGTGAACAGAGGTGCCCACCACTTATCATGGTGCTCATACCCTGTCACTGCACTGGTGGTACCTGTATCTGACTCCACTTGTGAGGACACACCTGACGTGGCCGCCTCAGTAGAGTGCGAGCCCCTGCATCGACTTCTTGTATCATCTGTGTAAATGGTGGGGTTCATCTTGTGCACTACTTTATTCACAGGCCCCGCTTCTGCAGTAGTGTGGGACCCTCGGGCCCTACCTCTATGTACAGGAGAAAAAGGCACAGGATTAGGTACATGAATCACATTTGCATAAGGTATCTCCCCATCCGACTCTTCATCACTGAGTTCCCAATCCCTCCAATCGTAGAGTACTTGGGATTCTTAGTTAACGCATCCCCGCTAGGGCCCAGTGTCTTTGCTCGTGATGGGGCAGGGGCAGTGGCCGGGGCAATGGCGCCAGGGGTAGGGACTGGGGCATCGGCAATGTCCTGTATAGTGTCTATAAGTCGGGCAATGCCGCGACCAGTGGGCATCTTGCGACTTGCCCTCTCCGGCGCGCTTCGTGCTCCTCGTGTAACGCCTTGGGCCTTTAGTGCTGCAAGCGTTTCTGCCATGGCCACTCTCCTCTCTGAGAACAACGCTCCCGGGCCTCTTTGCCAGCCTGACCCGGAAGTGACGTAATCGCTGGTGCCCGCGGAATCTCCATCTGCTCCGTGGTCTCGCACCGGAAGTGCGTCGAGGACCGGAAGGGGCGGTGGTGGATCATCCGGTCCGCGGATGGGCAGGTAGGCCGCAAGCCTCTCTCTCTCGCCCTCTGCAGGTTCCGTCTTTGCCTGGCGGAAGTAAGGGGGTGGTGGTTCTCCTTACCGCTCCGCTGCCGGCTGGTGATCGTTGGTTCCTCCGGAGCCGTCTCTGATCCCATCTCCGCCGCACTGGGAGTCGACCCGGCCGGGGGACTTCTACGCGGCTCAGGCCGCACCAGCGCTCGCCGTCGGGGGGTGTCCGTACTCGTCTGCTCCCTCTCTCTGGTAAGTGGACCGCCATCTTTATTACAGCTGGGGTGGTTCGCCGGTAGGCGCATCGCCACCGATGATAGGCCATCTCCTCCTCCTCCGATGACGCCTTGGCCGGTTCCTCCGCTAGGGAGTCACCTGGGTCTTTTGCCGCACCGCCAGTGGGTATTGGTACGAAACGGGCCCGCTCCGGTACCTCCACTGCAGTCGCGCTCTTCTCCGCCGGGACATCTCTTGGTTCTTTGGTTGGCTGGCCCTCGGTTCCCACCTCAGTGGTGATACAGGGAACCAGGGCAGCCTTATCCGCCGTCTCCACCACCTCCGTTAGGGTTCCCGGAGAGGCACTTCGTGGCGTCTTCAACATAGGCCATGGCTCAACAGGCCATAGATAGAACATGCCACATTGAGGGCATCGTGCTGTCGTGCTTGGGGCCGGTCCGGGTGTCCTGCAGTGTACGCACAGGCACCGGAGATACTCTCGGCCGTCAACCTCCACAACCAGGAAGCCTCCTGGAAACTGAAAGGGTGTCATATTTAATTCAGACATCTTTGGCGCGGGGGTTGAACAGTTCAGTTCGCTCTTAGCTCCTCTCTCTTCAATTGTCAGACAGAAGTGAAGTTCCTCGCTCTCACTTCCTGTCCCTCCTTCTGCTGGAGAGGAGGATTCTGATTGGCTCTTGCAGTGCCCCCTCCCTCTGGTGAAAACAAGAGGAGGGGCACTCGCTCGCTCAGCGTGACGTGGCTTCTTCTGTCAGCCAGTCACTGCACAAGTGGGCGTATCTTTGGCTTTCGCGCCGCTCCGCTCCTTCTTCCGGGGATCTGGGTTTGGCGCCAAACCCCTGCACATCTCTCGCCACATTTCTCTTGCAGCTTGCTTGCACGTGGCACGTGCACGATCCAGGCTTGGCGGGATTCGCCATTTTGGAACGGCTGCTAGCTGCTGGGCCGTGGATGACGCTGCTGTCGCCATTTTTAACTCCTTCATGCCCCGCAGAGCACATGTATTGGTGGCCGCCATCTTTAGTGAGCCCTCCAAATTTACAATAGCGCTACGCTCAGTGTCTTGTGTGTAACTCGTTCCTAGACACTGACTGTTCTCACTGATACTCTTTGATACTCTCTGCATGCTTTTACCCACTGATATGATGTATGGCATACCCCAGGCTAGGCAGAACTCTTTCTTGGTACACCGCACTCGCTGACGGTTCCTGCAAGTACTCTGTGGTGTGTTTTATGTGGGTGCTGGCTAGTGTACCGGGCATCTCCCTAAGTACGGGCATCTCCTACTTTTGGCCACACATAGTGCAGACCCTGGGCCATGGGCCCTGGACTAGTTAAAGGCTAACCCCCCCAGTTGCAATACACTATTTGCCAAAAGGGACTAGAACAGCTATAGCCGCACACCCTTCTTACAACACCCTCTTAGGGCACCCAGGGCGTACTGTGCGAGAGGACATACTCTCCTGACTAACCCTGATGTGCAATTGCGCCTTACTTTCTACAGCACTTACATGGAAGATGTACCTAACACTTCCAGCTCTGCTTCGCTGTAAGCCTGTCCTGTTTCTAGATCTCAGCAGAGCCTCCAAATGTAACCCATAGACCCCCCTTGGTCGCAGATCGGACCCCCTAGGGTGTGCTAAGGTCTGGCTACATGTATCTTGGTGGTGCATACCTGTGAGGAACAGGAGGGCCTGAGTCTCCCGCGATGGTATAGGGGACAACAGGAACAGGCTTCTGGGGTACATGCCTTCATCTCGTTCTAGTGGTGCAGCGCCTCCATCTCTGGCAAGCCCTATCAGGGTAGGGTGATATCCTTCCAGAGAACCCCGGTCTGGGGCGAGAGATTTCAGTCTCACACAGTCTCTTATAAAACAAGTAGCAGCAGCTCTTTATTATCCACAGCAGCACACAGCAGTATCAGATACAGCAGGTCTTCTCTCTCCAGACTGTACCCCTTCAGGATGGCTGTCTGGGGCTCTTTGTTCCCCTGCCACCACCCCAAGTCACAGGCACTCAGGGTGGGGCTAGCTCTTCCCTCACCCCCTAAGCAGGGTGAGGGGAACTGGTCCACCGCAGCTCTATCAGCTCTACTCAGGGCCTGCCTGAGCTCCTCCAAATGTAATACATAACTCTCCAACTCTGCAACTGTAAATATTCCTGTATATTCATTTGCATGTCTTAGACAGGTCTGCAACCCTATCTTTCACCATTATCACCCAGCAAACAGCACTTCCACTGCAGCAAGGGATTCTGGGAAATGACATGCAAATGAGCACACAGTGCCACTTTTTATCTCATGCTCACATTACATGAGCAACCCTTAGCCAATGCATGCTGCTTTAAACACAGCTTTTAAGCAAGGACTTGGGAGATGCAAAGTCAGTTAACCCACTCACAGACATGTTTCAACGTGGCTTGCTGACATTTGCTCAAATGAGATAAGAGTAGGTAATCACCACCACTATTAAGGTTATGGTGGGTAAAAAAAAGTGACTAAAACCCTCCACAGTAAAGCATAAAGCAACTGTAAATATTCCTGTATATTCATTTGCATGTCTTAGACAGGGGCTATATAATTGTAGCCCTGTGTAAAATTGGTGTTACATGTCTCTCTGCTTCGGTGCTGTAATCCCTGTTACGGGGGCAGGTTTGCCAGAAGTCATCATGGAGGTTTGCCCTCAACCCCTGTGATGATCATATGTAGCAAAAGAAGTGACAGCATGCTCTGTGTCCACTATTAGTGACATAGAGGTGGTTCTTCTGGAACCTATATATTACGTATCACTTCCTAAAGTTAGTAGTTCATGCTGTTCTGTCTGGAGTCAAGTGAGAGTTCAAGGTCTGCTGCAGTGCAAGTGCAGTGGCAGTGAGTTCAAGAGTGACAAGCAGACTCCACACTGTGTCCAGGGCTCTGGCACAGATGGTGGCCCTTCCTTAGGGGAGAGGTGGCAAAGACATACCTGGCTAGATTGAAGAGTCAGGAGGGACCATCCTTAGGATGTGCAGCCATATGATGTGCGGCAAGTACCGGCCGCTATGATGGGCAGTCTGCCATGCCTAATGCAAATAAAGATGCTTGTGATTCAAAGATCCTTCTTGCCTGTGACTGGAGTTAATCAGGAAGAAGATGCACCCAGGAGTTCTCTTCCAGAAACTCCTCCCTTCTATCGTGGGGATCTGGAAGGAATGGAGGCGCTGTACTAACTGTGAGTAGAACTCAGCACTACCTCATACGCCTGTCATGGTGAAATCCCCACTACCAACGAGCGGGAGACTCAGGAGTCCTGTGAGCCAGCAGGTGCACCACACTACACTGACATGTAACTGGGGGCAGATTCCGCACATAGGGGCCCATATGAGATTGGGTAGGGGGTCTGACCGTTACATATATATATATATATATATATACACAGTATATACAGTATACTGTATATACACAGTATATTTATGGATAGGCACACCAACAATATGCAAAAAAAAGTGTTGGCATTGCTGCAGGAACAATACCAGCTACTGCCCATTGCTACAGATGACTGTCTCACTTGTGGCTGCATCTATCATCACTCCACCATGAGATATTATCTCTACATGCACTAACCAACTTTACCCTTGTAAGTGTGCTTTTTTATTTTTGTATTAATACATGTTATACTCAGATTTATGCTATGTGGTACAGTATGCGCTTTTTCTCCCCCATTTTTCGAGATACACTTTGGCTGTGGTTCATCCTTCACCTGAAGCTGCGGAACTACCACTGCTATCATTACCTGTCACCAATTGTTTCCATCATTGGATATTTAACCCTTTGAGGACTCACTAAGGATTTTCACTTCACTGGTTTGAATACACTGTTTTGCACTTTTTACAATCTTTACAGTTACTATATTATATCAATCTGTATTTTATTAATATGTCAAAAGTTTATACACCTTGTAGTTTTTGCCCCTCTCCATTTTTTATTATAAATGGTAGACTCCCTGGGGGTTATGCACAAAGCAGTGATAAGTGTTTTTAAGTGAGATAAATGCCTTTATTTCTCAATATTGCGTGCAGCACGATTCACAAAGCAGTGATAACACTGCAGTGTCGCTTTTAAAAGGCTTTTTATCATCAAAACACAGTCATTGCTATAAAAATTGTGCCATAAATTGCGCCATAAAGCATTTCTCTCACTTAAAAACACTTATCACTGCTTTGTGCATAACCCCCCCCCCTTAACGTTTTGCTATTTGCACTTCTATATTTTTACCCAAATGGAATTTCTTTAGTAGCGCTGATTTTTTGTTTGTTTGTACAGTACAGTATATACATATTTAACAGATAGGCACACCAAAAATATGCACACACAAAAAAAGTGTTTTTTATTGGTTAACGTTTTGGCTACCATCTGGAGCCTTTATCAAGACACTTTTTTGCATATTTCTGGTGTGCCTGTCCTTTTTTCATTTGTGTACGGTACCTAGCAGGTACTGTGATAGCAGCACCCTCTCCAGTAGTCTGGTCTACACCATTTAAGTGTGCGCCCAATCCCTTCACATTGTTATATCTAATTTTTTTTTATTTATTATTATTTATTTATTTATTTTAAATATATGTGATGAGACCAGGACATAAAACAGAGGCAATGGCAAAAAGATTTGAGAACTGTAAACGAGGAACAAGAACATAACGTAAGAAGCATTGTGCACACTCACTACTTCTTTACTGTCTAGGAAGCGATCAATGCAGGAAATTAAGAGGGTGCATGATGTATCTATTATTTTGTTAGATACTGCAGCATTATCATATCTTGCTTTTTACCTGTACTGAATGTGCTTGTTTTGCCTCGGGAATTAAAACACCCCCACTTTTTTTTTTAAATAATTTAAATCTTAAGTGTTAGGCCTTCCATTCTGGCAATATATGTGTTAATTGTCATTAGTAGCCAGTTAAAGCAGTAATCTCCCCAGAAGCGTATATATGAGTTTACCTTGCCCCTGTGCATGTCCTACTGTTTGGGGGAATTTTTTTTTCTAGTGTTAAAAAACATG
>WSYH01000482.1:110567-199090 GCA_036426205.1 Ascaphus truei
CCCCATATACAGATGGCGCGCTCTCGGGCGTATCAGGCCTGCCCGGAAGGCACTTACATGTGGCGACTGTCGCCCTCCTTCTCCTTCTGAACCGCAGTGTCAAATGATGCCGTGGACGTCACCAACGTGATGTCACACGGCGTCTTGTTGCCATGGTAACGTGACATCGCACCGTCAAATGATGTCACGTTACCATGGCAAGGCGACACGTGCGACATCCGCTGCGATTCGGAAGAAGGAGGGCGGCATATGCAAGGGCCATGGGGCGGCACATCTTTAAATCCGCCGCTGGACTCTAGGGGGGCTATGCATCAAAGTTGGTTCAGATTAGTACAGGTTAGGTATGCAATCCCATTGATGTTGATATTTGGAATTTTAGGGCAGTAGGAAACAATAGACTGCCGAGATAATGCAATTCTTGTTCAGAGTATTTTACCGAGGGCTGACTCTTATCCTCCTCTCCCTGGTTTCTGTAAACTAAACAGTTTTCAGCAAGTCATCTGACCTTGTGGCTTGATAACATTGTTCTGTTGATAATGTGTCCTTCAGCTGTGAGTTATTTCAGCGAATATTAGCTAATGATATTTACAGTACTTCCCAGAATAGTGTAAGGAATCCGCTCCACGATTTTTGAATGGTACCTTTACCTTGCGAGCCGTGTGCGTTTGCAGTGATTTTTTGCAGTTCTGGAACAGCTTTTCCTGAGGTTGTTGCCAGCCTGGATTCACTCAAGCAATACACACTCCCTCTTGGTATCTACTGCAGACTGTGCAGCCTTTCATTGCAAACTATACTTGCATTCACTCATTAGGGGCAGTACCTTCACACCCCCGCCGGGGATTGGCGCCGCTGGCCTTTAAGTATTGCTTGCCCATAATGCTCCTTGCCGAGCATAGTCCTAATGGATGTCAACTGTTTTGCACAAGCTCTCGCTTGTTCCCCTTTGCTGATACCAGGTCAGCCCTGCGTCCTTCAGCTTCCTTCAAGCCGTTTGTTCTCCAATGCTGATTTCAGGTTACGTCTGCCTGCATCTTCAGCTCCCTTCAAGCCGCTTGTTCCCTTATGCTGATAGCAGAGGTTTCGTCCCTGCGTCCTTCAGCCTCCTGGATTCCTGCACTAGTGAGGTTTCGTCCCTGCGTTCTGCAGTCTCCTGGATTCCTGCACTGAGCGGAGGTTTCCCTGTATCTACAGTTTCCTGGTTCTGGGGCCTACTCTTTCCCTAATATAGAGAGGCCGTGGTCCTGGTTCCTGCGCTGGAAACGGTGGATTCCTTGCCCGCTCAGGACTTTTGCGCTGTAGCACTGGTGCACCCGTGCAGCAAGACGGTGTGCTATTCTGGTCTGCCTACCATTCCTGTGACCAGCACCATGGGCCATGGTCGTCGCTCGCGCAAAGGCCAACCCCGCGCTCCTAAGCTGAAGCGGGTTTCTTCTCCTATCTCCTTATTGCCGAAACTCCTGCATGGACAATGTTATCCTGACGTCTCCTGTTCTGACCCTGGCTTGTACAACGACGACGCTGTCTTCTCCAATCCTGATCCTGCGACATATGACTACGAACTGCGCAATCGGATCAGCCTGCGCGTGCTCAGGTCGGTGCTTTTACAACCCCACCTCAGCCTCGCGGTCCGACCCTGGTTTGTGGCGAGCAGAACCCTGACAGTATGTCGGCCCTACAAACTCGGACCCCGCTGAGGTGTGGGTTGGTAAGTTTTTTCCTAAAAAAACTGTCCCAGCCTGTAGACCAGTCCCAGTTTGAGAATAATTATTTGTGCGATATAATACCTCTGATGGAAGATCCGTTTTGTTGGAGGGCTTTGATCCCTTGCAAAAGAAATGCGTAATAATCTGGTTTATAAGGCTTACTGCCTCAGAGACTTAAAACAGTATCTGGCCAGTGTTTTGGCCATTGCTAACATTGCTTGCTCCCTGATTCCCCTTTAACTGGGGAGGAGCTGAGTCCTGTGGAACTGGTAACGCCTGTAGTACACTCAATGCCCTGACTTTATCCTTGGACATTCCTATAGTATTCCCAGAACCTTCCGTCATGGTGGCTCTCGCTCACGAGACGCTGCATTTACTTTCCATGCATTGGATGATTGCTTGTTAAAACAGGATCGTCTCTTAGCCGCTCACGCCGTCGTTTGGCGGTATCCCTCGGCTACCAGTCCTGTTGCTAAACCGGGGGACGCTCTCTCTCTCGGGAGATGACCAAACAGAACTATTACAATATCTCCACAGTAGTAACTGCCACAGTCCCAAGCTCTGATTGTATGCCTGGGTTCCCTGACACTAATGATATGTCTACATTAACCCCTGCCGATCAGTCCTGTGAGGTCCCTGGAGAACACATATGTGTCACTAACTAACACTAAGGTTCTTGTATCAGAGAATAAGTCCCTTAGTTCTCCTATTTCTAGCTTTGAATCTCTCTCTAGGTCTTGAGGGTTTTCCAGCTTTAAACTCTGCTAGACAGTCCTGCGCGCTTTCCCCGTCAGAGAAAGAATCCCTAAGTTCTGTTCCCAGGGTTTTCTGTATTAACCTCTGTGGGGCAGCTCTCTGAGTTTCCTTTGGTAAATCCCTGTTCTCTGTCAGCCACGGTCACGCCCCTAGCTTCAGACGAGAGAGTCCTGCTCTCTTCTAATCAGAGAAAGGTTACCTATGTATTACTCTCAGGCATTGTCTGCATTAACCCCTGTAAATTCTTGCTGCCTCCAAGTTAATGCCTTCTGTTGTAGCCTCAGAGAAGAGTACAAGTCAGACAGCAGAGGTTGCATTGAGGGATTCCCATAACCGTACGGAGTCTCTAGATATTTTGCATAAATCCCCTGCTTCAGCTCAAGTTTCCGCAGTTTCGTCGTGTCTCGGAGACTTCGGCTAAAGTTTGGTTCTGTAAATGTTTCAGGAGTCAGGTTTTTCCCTAAGCTTAGGAGAGTTCCTTCTCCCGGGTATTCACTGAACCAGCCCGTCGCCCACATAGCGGTGATCCCTGCTTCAGACGCATAGTTCCCACATTATGGAGTCTGCAGTAAGTCTGGTTTCCAGCACATTCCTTACCAAATACCTACTTGCAGAACCAGTACAGTTATGATTAACCCCCGTGTACTGTCTGAGTTCTCCTCCTCTTTAAGCTTGGGTTAAAGGCATCAGTAGTCTGTATGTCTCTCCTGGGTTATATTGTTTTGTTCCCAGGAATGTTTGCGGACGCAGATTTTCTCCCAAAAGTGACGCTTTTTCATATAGTCAGTAAAAGCTTGCATACTGTTTCCCTTTTCGCTGAATTGTGTCTTACTGTTTTGAGACTCTGAGAGGTAATGATTCTCCTTCTGATTCTGAGGCTTTTCTATAAGGGGTTCCTGTCTGGGGGCTCTCCTGATTTCTCTCTCCAGGCTAATCTTTGGGGATCAGCATATCTGCGGTCACTCCCTTAGTACTGTCTGAGGGACACCATGCACATATTACAAGTCCTGGGGTTTAAATCTGAGCTTTTTAGCTGTCCTGCCTTTGCTGAAACCCAGTCCCTCAGTACTGTGTCTAAATTGTCCCAGCAAACATGGGGTTACTCGGGGGGGAGATTAAAGCTCCTGTCTAAAGGGTATTTTTTCTCACATGTCCAGCAAATTTAGAATCTCAGTAAGTGTTTCTATGTCATTATCAATACATCTGATTTTTTCTATCCAAACCCAGATACCCTCACTATCGGTTAGGAGTCCTGTGATCAGAGATTTTGCACTAGAAAACACACCAATTCATGTTTTTGTCAGGTTAGGTACCCCTGTGGTGGGCCATTGCAGTTTTAGAGAAGACTCTTTGTACTCCTAAGGTGCATGTCATTAAGAGTTTTCATAGTTCATACTTGCGCTTGTTGATTCTCAGGGCCCTGTCACTGAGGTACAGACTTCCGCTTCTGATGTTAGCTTCCCTCCCACCACTACCCTGGCTCTGCCTTTTTCTCAAGCTACTGATTGAAGATCCCAAGGACTATTCTGATTCACTGAAATATTATCTCCCAATGAAGATTTCCAGTATTGGAGAACTCTACTTGTGTTTGCTTCTTCTTGCTCTGCTAACCATGGTTTTGTCCCTCGGAATTTTCGGTTGCCCCTGTTATTTCCTCTCACTTGGAAATTCTCTGTACGTATCCCAAGATTTCGGTCCCTATGCCTGGTTTTACTGCTTGCCTTGTCACCTTCCATACCAATACCCGGAGATGCTTCTACAGCCTATACCCTTACAACCATTACCTGGGGCCTTCTAGAGAGAAAAATTCTCGCAAATTCAAATGCAGTGGTCAGCCAGACTTTTTCTGTTACAAAAGTTTCTCCGGTGTATGATCAACTATCAGGGCCGCGGATCCTAGATTCAGGTTTCTTATTAAGGACTGGGCTTTCATGTGGGGGTTCTTCTACCGTTTTTGCTCTGGAACTCTCTGGTCTTCACAGCCCTGGATTTCCAAGACATTTTGCGAGGCAAGCCATGTCCAAGGATGTTTCCTCCATCAATCTTATATCCTAGAAATGTACTCACCAAAGAACTGCTCGTTTACGGATGCCTTTCTACTTAAAGAATTTTAGGAACAACTCAATGTCCCCAAGGGCCATGGATGGTCCTGTCTGGCCAAAGTTCTCACCGGGGGGTGGGGGTAACACTACTAATCTAGAGTCTCTGGAGTACGACTCTAGCCCCAATCCTAGACGGTTCAGCAAAACATTCCCGGGCCTCCAACTCTATGAGTGCTCTGTTCGCCCGGAGGTCTCGCGTGAAGGGGGGGGGTACGTAAGGAATCCGCTCCACGGTTTACTGGTTACCTTACCTTGCAGACCGGTGCAGTTCTGGAACAGCTTTCCTGAGGTTTGCTGCAGCCTGGATTCACTCAAAGCAATACACACTCCCTCTGGTATCTACTGCAGCTGTGCGCCTTTCATTGCAAACTATACTTGCATTCACTCATTAGGGGCAGTACCTTACACCTCCGCCGGGGATTGGCCCGCTGGCCTTTAAGTATTGCTTGCCCATAATGCTCCTTGCCGAGCATAGTCCTAACTGGATGTCAACTGTTTTGCCAAAAGCTCTCGCTTGTTCCCCTTTGCTGATACCAGGTCACGCCCTGCGTCCTTCAGCTTCCTTCAAGCCGTTTGTTCTCCAATGCTGATTTCAGGTTACGTCCTGATCCTTCAGCTCCCTTCAAGCCGCTTGTTCCTTATGCTGATAGCAGAGGTTTCGTCTCCTGCTGTCCTTCAGCCTCCTGGATTCCTGCACTAAGTAGAGGTTTCGTCCCTGCGTTCTGCAGTCTCCTGGATTCCTGCACTGAAGCGGAGGTTTCCCGTATCTACAGCTTCCTGGTTCCTGGGGCCTACTCTTTCCCTAATATAGAGAGGCCGTGTCCTGGTTCCTGCGCTGAAACGTGGTGGATTCCCTTGCCCGCTCAGGACTTTTGCGCTGTAGCACTGGTGCACCGTGCAGCAAGACGGTGTGCTATTCTGGTTGCCTACCATCTCCTGTGACACAGCCATGGGCCATGGTCGTCGCTCGCGAAAGGCCAACCCCGCGCTCCTAGCTGAAGCGGGTTTCTCCTATCTCCTTATTGCCGAACTCCTGCATGGACAATGTTTTATCCTGACGTCTCCTGTTCTGACCCTGGCTTGTACAACGACGACGTGTCTTCTCCAATCCTGATCCTGCGACAATGACTACGAACTGCGCAATCCGGATCAGCCTGCGCGGTCTCAGGCTGGTGCTTTTACAACCCCACCCCTCAGACTCTAGAGGTCCGACCCTGGTTTGTGGCGAGCAGAACCCTGACAAATAGATATGGGGAAACCCAAAAAACTGTGAGTTGAAAATAGTGAGCATGGAGTCTAAGGCCTCGGTCCCGCTGCGCTCGTTGGCGCGGGCGGCAATGTCGCGAGTTCCCCACCAGCAGGGGAATCCTCGCGAGCCGGTCCCGGTCCCCCCTGGCGGCACAGCTGACTACACGCTGTGGCGCGTCAGCCGCTAGGAGACACAAGAGAATGGTGTTTCCTAGCGTTGACGCGTCACGTGGTGTGGCTGTGAGCCAATGGGGAGGGGAGGGGAGGGGAGGCTTCGGGAGGAGGAAAGGCTTCCGGGAGCGGGGAGGAGTGTGGAGTGAAAGCAGGTGCGTGCCTGTCTGTGTGTGTGTCTGAGTGCGTGTGTCTGAGTGCGTGTGTGTGTGTGTGTGTATGTGTGTGTATGTGTGTATGTGTGTGCCTGAGTGCCTGCCTCTGTCTGTGTGTGTGTGTGTGAGTGCATGAGTGCCTGCATGTGTGTGCGCGCGTGTGTGTGTATGAGTGCGTGAGTGCCTGCCTGCCTGCCTGTGTGTGTGTATGTGTGTATGTATGAGTGCTCCAGCCCGAGTCCGTGGAGGGAGGGAGGGGGGGGGGTGAAGAGCAGGGTCCCTCCCTGCAAGCCAGTGGAGGGAGAGTAGCAGCTCCCTCCTGCTTCCGGGGAGGGGGGAGAGTAGCGGTCCTCCTGCAGCCCGTGGGGGGAGAGTAGCAGCTCCCTCCTGGCAGTCCGTTGGAGGGAGGGGGGGAGAGTAGCGGGTCCCTCCGCTCAAGCCACGCCCCCCCTCCCTGTCAAACCTCCCACCTCCCGCTCCGGCTCCCGCTCCCTACAGACCGCATATCGCGGTCTGTGTATCTCAGCGCACCGCCTGTCAGCAGTGCGGGTGCGCTGACTCTGGGAGCGGGGCCTTAGCCTAAGGCTACCAGGCTGGCGGTGCGTGCAGCCGAATTCCCCGGTCTCCAGTGTGCTGCAGGGGAAAAGACAGGGGGGTCGCGACGGGGGCGCGGCCATGACGTCACACAACAGGTTCGCCCTCATTGGCTGAACCGCTGGGGGCGTGGCCTAGCGCCCCGTCACTAGGTCTCATCTCAATTTTCCAGTCTCCTGGAAAAACGCACCGCGCAGCGGCCGCCCCTCTCAGCGGCCCCGGCCCCATTGGGCTTAGGCTACACATGTAGCTGACGTTATTACCCTTGTTAACATGAAATAGCACTGTACATACTGTAGAGTATGCATACATTACCATCAATGGCGCTCATAGTAAAACTTGCGGTAATAACATGGTAGCGTTAATGTATATCACATTGCATTAACTGGAGTAATAATGTCTGCTACATTTGTACCCACTTTATCAGTGGTCCTGGAACACACATGTGAATGAATAGCTTAAGAGATCTCTCCCCCCCAAGGGAGGGGTGGATATGTATCTGCTGCTACCACAGGAATGGGAGGTACGTGTTTTTTTTTTTTACAATTTGTTCACTACAATTATTAGGGTACTTCTGTTTTTTCAACAAGTTTTAACTGCACTGTTGCTCATACATAGCACATGTAGTGCTTATTAAATGTTAAATTCAGATGGGGAAAGGGGGGAAGACACTCTTGCTACTGTCTGTATGGGATTGGGGTGTTAAATGTTAACCCTTTAGGCACTGCATATATGTCAACACCTTGATAAAGTCCTGTCGGATGAAACATGTTGGTGTGTTTCCTACACCTTCATTGCTAAGCTGATTGTGCAATAAACACAATTTGACTACATCTGGAGTTGCCCTATCTATTTTTGATCCACTGATGCGGAAGGTGTGCTCCTTTCCTTCTACATAAACTGCATATATGTCACCCACCCCATGCTGTTGGCTACATCATTATTGTTTCCTCGTCTCTCCATCCATTCCGCGTCACAATTGGCCAATCAGCCAGCAGGATATATTTTTTTGTTGTCATGGCAACACATTGTCACATGATGCTGCGACGCTGCAGAAGGAGGAGGTTGGTGCGAAGGAGAACGAAAGAGACCTTTATAGAGGCCCCACGAGCGGGGCCTCTGTATATTGGACTTTTGATGCCCTATAAGGAAAATCCGGCACTGCCTACGCCAGCAGAAGTAATTATAAATGAAGAATAAACAATTTTGTGAAAAGTATATGAAATAATAGATATAATCTGGAAAATGAGGATGTTCCCCAGGTATAATTACCATGATTTGCATAACGCCCAGAATGTGGTAAATGAGTAAGAATAAGGAAAATATTACAAAATAAGAAGTTGTTTTGCAAGTGTTTAAATGTCAAATTAAATCACATGTATATGAGATAATGTGTATAAGAGCAGGAGGGGTTTCTTTCATTGTTCAGAATAGCTCTCACTCACATCTCAGAATACTGATTTGAAATGCTATTCTTCTGCTTGTAACCTGAATTAAATATGCCTGCTGCCTTAGGCTGTACTTATAGTGCCGGCGACGCGACAAAACAAATGCATTGCCGCTGTCGCGTGAGCTTATCGTAGGTGCGACGGAGCGACGGATTGGTCACGATCACTGGAAGTCATCTCTATTTGATTTTCCAGCGACCGTCGCTGACCGTCGCGTCGCCGGCACTGTACGTAGCCTTAAGATAAAGATAAATGGCAGTAACATGTTTAAGAGGTTAAATCTGGGTGACTGGTGCCTTTTTTTACCCAAAGGAGGAAGGGGGGCATGTGAGTGAGAAGCTGGTAAGGAATGGAGCATGTGGGGGAGAAGCAGGTGAGGAGGGGAGCAGGTGAGAAGGGGGACATGTGGGAGAGAAGCAAACTAGTAGGGGAGGATATGATGGAGAAGCAGGTACTGTAAAGAGGGGGCATGTGGGAGGATAAGAAGGCGAGGAGGGGAGCATGTGGAGGAGAAGCAGGTAAGGAGGAGAGCATGTTGGTATAATCTGGGGAGGGGGGGGGCATGTAGGGGGATAGGTTGGTGAGAAGGGGAGCATGGGTAATCCTGAAATATTCTGTTTCTTGTGTTTACTTTACTGTACTAGGAAATGGAAAACAGGGCATGTTTGTAACTGCTGTGTTTTTTATGGTCTTGCTGGGGAACAGAGAGTTCCTTTCTTTTTTTTCAGGACTGTGTCACGTAACAGGGTGCCTCATGCCTAGAGGTCCCCAATTAGTGCCCAGAAGTTTGGCGATCCATTACATGTGTAACACAAAGATATACAGTATATTAGGGAACATATAAATGTCTGAAACATCATAAACTGAGAATGTTTTTTAGTGATTAAAGTGATATGTTTGTGTGAATTAATATGGTATATAATATAATAATGACTATATTAAGTATGGGTGTACAATAATATACAGTGGCAAGAAAAAGTTTGCAAACCCTTTAGGATTTTCACATATTTCAAACCTAAAATGTTATTAGATCTTAATATAAGTCCTAATAATAGATAACCTGATAAAACAAATGACCCCAAAACATTATACTTTTTCAATATTTATTTATCCCCAAATGATTCAACATTCAATATCCATGTGTGAAAAAGTATGTGACCCTTTAGATTCAGTACCTGCTGGCACTCCCAGCAATGACTTCAACTAAGTGTTTCCTGTAACTGCTGGTCAGTCTCTCACATCAGTTTTCCTTACAGAATTGCTTCAACTCAGCGATATTTGAGGGCTTCCTTGCATGGACAGCTCGTTTCAGGTCCTGCCACAACATTTCGATGGGGTTTAGGTCTGAACTTTGACTAGGCCATTCTAAAACGCAGAATACATTCTTCTGCAGCCATTCTTTTGTTGATCTGCTTTTATGTTTAGGAACATTGTCTTGCTGCACGACCCACTTTCACTTCAGCTTCAGCCTCTAGAATCTTCTGATAAAATGCAGAATTCATTGTTGTGTCAATGATGGCAAGCCATCCAGGTTTTGAGACAGCAGCAAAGCAGCCCCAAACCATCACACTACCAGTTCTTCTATTCGAACGTAGTGTTTGGTTTTCGCCAAACATGACGTTTGTCATTGAGGCCAAAAGGTCTGTTCAGAGAACATTGTTCCAGAAGTCTTGTGGATCATCTATGTGCTCTTTGGCGAACTTCAGACAGGCAGCAATGTTCTTTTTAGAAAACAGTGGTTTCCTCCTTCCTATCCTTCCATGAACACCATTATTGTTCAGTCTTTTTCTGATAGTTGAGTCATAAACACTCGCATTGGCCAAGGCGAGAGTGGCCTGCAGATCCTTGGATGTTACTCTGGGGTTCTTTGTGATCTCCTGGATGACTTGTTGGTTTGACAGTGGATTGGTGGAACCCCAAATCCTTAGAAATGGTTTTGTAACCCTTTCTAGACTGATGAGCATCAACAACTGCTTTTCTGCGGTCCTCAAAGATTTATTTTGATTGTGGCATGACGTGTTTCCACACTCCTGTATGATGAAGACCAAATTCACAAACTTTCTGATCTTTATATACAGTATCGTGGGGACTCCAAAACTCATACCTGAAGATCTACCTAATTATTTAAACACCTCATTCTAATTATCTCCTTTAATTTGGCTGATAAATCGAGGGTTTCACTTACGTTTACACATATCCTGACTCTTAATTACTCATTGTTTCTTTAATTCATACATTTATTTTGTTTCAAAAGTCATGGAATTTGTTAATATTTTAAATATTTAAGAAAACACTGGTTTTGTTTAAGAAGGTTATCATGGAAAAACAATGGCATTTCCGTAATTATTAGTGGGGTTCACAAACTTTTTCTCTCCATACATAAATCAATAATTCATAATTAATTTGTATTCATTTACAATTAAAATAAATGAAGTAGGGACACTATAAATAATGGGAATAAGTGTTAAAATGCAACATTTCTCAATATTACAATTTTTGCTTTAGCTTTTGGTAACGCATGAGTAAATACATCTTTTTCGCATGCATTAATGATACGCATTAAAGTTTGACCAACGTGCATGTGCAGAGTATTGAAAGATGCATTTTTGAGACATAAACATCACTGTTTACAGCGCTGCCACTTTTACGAACGAATGTTACTTTTGTATCACGTTAGCTTTGAGGGTGCCGTTAAAATGAAGAATAACGTCTGTTCGCAATTTCAATAACGAGCATTATTAGTGCAGAAATGAAGGACTTCTGTCTTTACATATAGACTTACTGAATGGAGTTTTTCAATTATTTTCCAAGTTTAGATACTGTATTGTTTTATATTTATAATAGAATTAAACCTTTACCCATGCATCAATGAAGCCGCACAACAATTACATAATTCATGGATTCCAATGTGTGTGAATCATGGCGATTTGCCTTGCAGAACACCATCATGAAAGCAGTCTAAATTGTCCTTGTGATTTCTGTGACAGTTAGTAGATTAACTAATGCCAAGAATTGAGAATATAAAATGTGTCAGTAACATATTGTACCTTAGCATTTCTTCCCAAAAAAAGAGACTTCATTGGCAATTTAACATAAATATTCACCTTCGTACCATATAAATAGGAAGAGTTCCAAATAAGGTCAAACTGTAAGCTCTTCAGGGGAAAGGGACTCTTTTTCCAAATGCCTACTTTTATGTATGAAGCGCTTATTCCTACTATGTCACGTGTGTTACAGCTGGAAAGCGCTATGTAAATGGATGGCGCTATATAAATATAGCTATACTGTCCTGGAACCTCTGCACATTTGGTTTCTCTGTTCTGAGGCAGCCATTGCTCCTGAGTATAGTTGCAACAATGTTGCTACCCCTTGTGGTTTCCCAGCTAGTTGTCTTGACAATGCCCCTTTTGTCCCAGTGAGTTGGTTTAGCTTTCCCCCCCTGCTATACTGTGTTTATTGGTATGCCCCATTGCTTGTTCCTGCTTGGGTAGGAAAGCATGCTTTATTTTACCATCAGCAGACACGGAGTATATGCACCTTTCTTTTCACCTTTTCCCCACAAATGTAACCTGCCAGCTATTTTTATACCCTCTATATACCCCCTCCAATAAACGTGTCAGAAAATAGAACGACCCTGTGTGCATGTAAAGGAGTTGAGTTTAACTACCTGATCCTACTCACTTGCTACATTGGGCTTGGGCCAGAATATATACATACATACATCATAAGGTCATTCAGAAAGCAGCTGTTGCCTAGTTATTTTTATGCAATGAATTGTATGACACACAATTTTCTTAAAATTCCATTTTGCTCTATTTAAATAGTAAGACTCAATTTCTCCTGGAAAATAGGAAGTTATCAAAAGGACAGGCTGACATAGACAGCAACACATCACAAATAGATCCGTATAACAGTCTGACTTGTGCATTTACCCTTTTTGCACCCAAAATGATCTTTGTACAAATTGTGCAATTTAAGTCCACTTGCATTACTAGTGTAGCCAGGTCTCCCAGCAGTATCAGCACCCCCCTTACCTTCCCTGAGATCGCGGGTGCCGCCGAGTCCAATGGCGGCCCCATCGGGCGATACGGGAGGTGAGGGCGGTCAGGTCCCGGCTCGGGGGTTGCTGGGGACGCGTGCGGCCGGTTGCCAGGGCCGCACACGCATCACGGGAATCCCGGCACTCTCGGAGCCGGGCGGTTAGGGCGCCACCATTGCGCGTTAGTTCGCGCAGGCGTAGTGGTCGCGCGAGTGTAGGGCTGGAGCGGGGAGTAGCGCGTTGCCCCTTAGTGCATGCCGGTTGCCGGGGACGCGATCGGGCCGTCGCTAGGGCCGCGATCGCGTTGCTACGGGCCCGGCGGCTGGCGAGAGGTAGCGCGAGGGAGTCAAGGCAGCCCCCTATAGTTCGCGCATGCGCAGGGAAGAGGCAGAAAAGCCCGAAAAGCCAGAGCCTATTAGGGAGGGCCCTAGAGAGGGACTACAGGCCCCATGAGCCTCTGTATGCCCCATGTGACACCAGGGAGCCAATAGGGCTTAGGAAGGCCAGGCAGGCAAAGAGATACATTTCGCGCGCTGAGCCCACGTTAGTCAGTCAGAGACCGGAGCAGCCCAGGGAAGGAGGTAGGGTACAGGAGCCAGGGACTCCCTGTACTAGGCCAGCACCCCCAGGGCCCCAGATAGCTCAGCTCCCCAGTAAAGTGAGTGTTGCCAGGGACAGCCCTCAGGTTAGGGACCCTGCCACTTACATTAGTGGGAGCTGGGTAAGAAAGGTCACAGAGAGTTGGAGTCAGGGAGCTGTAGGGAAGGAAGGGTGCGGGGAGCGAGTGTAGCTCCTGCCCCATAAAGGTACCTACACCCCAGGTAGGCCCAACTCCCCACTAGTTTAGTGGGTAAATGCTTAGGGAGGCCCAAGATAGGGACGCTGCCCTTAGTGTAGAGTGCTGCCTTGTCAGAGTCACGGCTGTTAGTGCTGTGAGGTCTGACAGACAGGCACCTTGTTGCGCAGCACGTTGGCTGCAGCCTCCAGTGAGCTACAGCTTGCTGCTGTAGGCGCTGGGACTAGTTAGATAGTAGTGAGGCGAGGGACTTGGGTAGTTAGGGGGTGGGATAGGTCATTACCCCTGCAGGCCCATAGGAGTGCCCCAAGCCACTACAGGTTGCTGCACTACAGGGACAGGCCCTAGGATAGGATTCCTGTCACGTTAGTGCCACTTAGATTAGACAGGGACACAGCAGACGCTGCGGTTCCTGCTAAGAGGTTCGGACCCTTGTTGGGGTCTGCAGAGACTGTTCACCAGGTTCGGACCACCCCTGGCGGTTCGCGTGCAAGGAGTCCGGTGTAGAATCAGACGGAACCATCATACGACTGATCCTTTGTGAAGCCCGTTGGAGATCCGAGCGCGGGAGTGCTCGGCAGGTACTATCTGATACACAAGTGCACCAACGGGCCCTTAGTATAAATAGTGACTGCGCAGTCACCCATTGACTCTCTGCAAGAGTGCGGGACATTGGGTGGGGTTCCTTGGACACTGGGTGGGATCACTTGGTGTTGGGGAAGCGTCCTGCGCGATGCCGTAGGTGTCTCCTCTAGAGAGGGATACAGGTTATATAAAGGTATTGCATGATATGTTGTTTGCATGTTAGTAAAGTCCTTAGTTATTTTACCTCACCGTGTATGTTATTACTGATTGTCCTGCGAGGAACCACTCCCCCTCTGGTGGGAGCCATCGCAGGTGGAGGCGCTGCATCGTTGTAAGTGATCACCCTTAGTGTAATTGCCCCAGGTTCCCCGTGGCGGAAGCTCAGCCCTCCTGTGAGCCAACAGGTTATGCACCACACCTGAGTAACAATATATGTTCCTTGCACCTACACCATATCTGCGATTGGGGGGGGAAAACCCGTTACATTTGGAGGCGCTGCTGAGAGAGACCTGGGGTGCCCTGTTTCATTTTTTTTAAATTGTCCACCATGCCTGTAATATCCGGACACGAGGTCCTCGCCTGGGCCTTGAGGGTGAACCAAAATCCCTGCCGTGTGGTGGCTTTAGAAGGTTTTCCCCGCACTGTTCCACTGCCGGAGCTCTATGAGCATATGTATAAAATCCCCGGGTGGCATAACGCCTTTACGATAGATATAGGTCTAGGCTCCCCGTCCACGTGGGGATCGCTGCTTATTATAGTGTCATTCGACGAAGATATATGCCTGGCAGAGGCACCATCCACATTGTTTATACCTGGCTGTCCCCCTGAGGGCTGCCCTTTAGTCTATGCTGACCCCGCGCCATGGCAACTTTCCCCAAGTTGGCAGAAGGCACGTGATGCCGCGCGCAAGGCACAGAAGGACGTTGCAGAATGGCGGGAAAACCTAAGCCCCACCCCAGCCAACTGAGTGACACAGGGCAGGGCCAGAATCACTCCTTGAAAGAGTGTGTTGCCCCTCTAGAGTTCACCAGGGGGAGCGAGAGTTTGGAGCACAGTGAGCAGCAGTCATCAACTTCTGTTCCCCATAAAGCAAGCCCCGAATGCAGGGATACACACCCTCGGATGTATAGAGTCCTACGGGTCCCAAAGTTTGACTTGCCCCTGGTGGTATGCCCGTGTGTATTAGACGACTGGAATGCGACTGGTGGCTGGACCGACAAGTTATCTACATTACCATTGGCGCTCACGATGACAGTGGTAGATGGGGAAAGATGCCTACACGGCTGTTTGAGCAATTGCGATTGCCCCGTCGGTGAATTGCGAGGGGGCCACAGTGTACCGACTGCGGGGCACAGTTCATGAAGCCCGTACTGCTGCAGCCTGCAGAATCCTCCAGGGAAGAAGCGGTCGACTTTAATACTGAACCGGTCCGTACAGCTAACCCATCTACCCCTCTCATAGACATATTGGAGGGCCCGTGTGCCCTCGTGAACATTCTAGATCCGGTTCCTGAGCAGGAACCACGGGACCCAGATCAGCCAGTTACGGAGCCGAGCAACACGTTGGCGGAGGATCCGATCGTAATGTTGCCAGCGGACAAGGTTGAAGTCCCATCGGTGGCGATGCGCCTACCGGCGAACCACCCCAGCAGTGAAACGGAGGAATCACAGGGTAAGGTGTATTTGCCCCCACCTTCTTCTAGTGAATCCAGCGACCCGTCACTAGTGGTGATGCGCCTGCCGGCGGACCACTTTAGTGCAATCAACGAACACACTATCTCGGCAGATACAGAGCCTGCTGTGGGCCCGTGTGCCCTAGAGGAAGTGTATCCAGATGTTGCGGATCCTGCTGTGGGCCCGTGTGCCCTACGATGGCCTGTCCGGCTTATTCCTATGGTACCATTGGTCCTAGAATGGGGACCAGTACCTACCGACGACAAGGGTGAGTCGACTGCCCCAGGGGTGTCGGGGGTGAGCCTCCAGGTGACCGCGGAGCACGATGGCTCCTTAAGTCTGGTCGCCCGGGCGAAGGGCTCCCCTCTGCATCGCGTCCTGGCGGAGGTGTCCTCCTTCGAAGGTAGCTGTCCTGTGGTGCGAGTGGACCAGTGCCCACCGCCGATCATTCCAGAAGAAGAGAAGCCCATCGCCAGCCAGCAGAGTGGTAAGGAACCCCCTTGCTCCCCACAGGCTCCGATGGAGGTGGCCGTGAAAGAGGCCAGAGTTACGGCTCCTGAGCGGAGTGTGAGCCCATGCGCTCCGACCCAAATGGTCCCAGGACTGGGATCCAACGCTCCCGAGTTTCCAGCAAGTAAGTGGACTGTCCCAGAAGTGCCGGGGACAGGTCCCAAGACAGTAGAGGTGGGAACTGACAGCGTCCCCAAGGACCTGTTGGCCACCGTGAATCATCGCAGTGGTAAGGTATCTACCCTTTACTCCCTGCCAGGTGAAACAGAGACTGTGAGAAAAGAGACGTTGTTCATTTCTAGCTTCCCAGTGGAAGCCTTGCCAGTCGGTAGGGACCAGGACTGTGTAGCGAAGGAGTTAGTGAAAATTTTCTCCTTAGAGTCCAAAAAGGAGCGCTCCATTCACCACGTAGTGGACCGCGGAAAAGGTCCTGGCCTCCTGGTCTACCGCGTACCTGCCGCGGATGGCCGGGTAAGGCCTGGTTAAAGGACACTGTGCTATTCCTTCCACCAGGGGGAGGAAGTAGCGAGGAACCAGTAACTGGCACCCCAGAAGGTGCTCTTCAAGAGAATTTTCTGCGGGAGGCTCACGGACGCAAAAGTGAGGTACCCCCATATGATCAGTTAGGGGCACCCCACATATGGTCTCAGCTAGTCTCGGGTATAGTGTGGGATGTACCATGTAATCTGAGGTGTAAAGTCGACCTGCTAAGTGTACCAATTATGACATGCAATTTTTTATTGTGTAACCTTATGTCAGGGTATGGCGTTCTCCAAGCGAGGACGTTGGATCTTTCACCAGGGGGAGTGTGTAGCCAGGTCTCCCAGCAGTATCAGCACCCCCCTCACCTTTCCAGAGATCGCGGGTGCCGCCGAGTCCAATGGCGGCCCCATCGGGCACTACGGGAGGTGAGGGCGGTCAGGTCCCGGCTCGGGGGTTGCTGGGGACGCGTGCGGCCGGTTGCCAGGGCCGCACGCGCATCACGGGGATCCCGGCACTCTCGGAGCCGGGCGGTTAGGGCGCCACCATTGCGCGTTAGTTCGCGCAGGCGTAGTGGTCGCGCGAGTGTAGGGCTGGAGCGGGGAGTAGCGCGTTGC
Source organism: Ascaphus truei (assembly GCA_036426205.1). Taxonomy (NCBI): domain Eukaryota; kingdom Metazoa; phylum Chordata; class Amphibia; order Anura; family Ascaphidae; genus Ascaphus; species Ascaphus truei. Next base: position 127,445 of record WSYH01000482.1, read on the forward strand.
CCCTTAGTGCATGCCGGTTGCCGGGGACGCGATCGGGCCGTCGCTAGGGCCGCGATCGCGTTGCTACGGGCCCGGCGGCTGGCGAGAGGTAGCGCGAGGGAGTCAAGGCAGCCCCCTATAGTTCGCGCAGGCGCAGGGAAGAGGCAGAAAAGCCCGCGAAGCCAGAGCCTATTAGGGAGGCGAGCTGCTGAGATCAGATCTGTCATCAGGACAGGCTCTAGCTAGGCACACTGGGAAACAGGGAGAGAGTCTGCTGCCACTCTGTGCTGCGTAGGGACGGACCTAGGGGTGGTCAGGGGGCTGACGGGATATTGTCAGTTCGCAGGGACAACCTAGGGGCCTGAAAGGAGTGAGGGGTTTGGAGCCGGGCTATAGCTGACCGAGTCACCTTGAGGCAGTGCTATTTGGTAGGATGCCAGAAGGGATAGCCTGTTAACATGGTCAGGAATCCTGGAGAGGGTCTGCGCTAGGCTGACCAAGACAGGTAGACGCCCCAAGTACTGCATGGCAGAGCCAGAGTACCTAGCCCATTCCAGACACTCACCGTAGGGAGCACAGACTGGGAGGAAGGAGTCACAGCAGACACTGAGAGAGTGAGCCTAGCCTGAGGTAGTGCAACACTGGGTCACACCTAGATAAGGTACACATGTGGTGGTGCATCTGAAGCAAATCTTTATTGTACTGGTGTGGTGGCTGCCCCGCAGAGCGGAGCCCCATGTACAGTAACAGCAGCGAGAAAATGGCGACCGCAAGAATGGAGGATCCGCGCGGTGCGGATAGTCCAAAATGGCGGACGGAGGCTAATGGAGAGAGCGCACATGGTGTGTGTGCGTGTAAAGAGGACATGGGACAATTGATGAAGCGGTACTTCAGTCTTTATCAGGAAGACGGAGAGGATCTACCTGGGTTCCTCCTGCGGATTGGAGCCGTCTTACAGGAGATGCGAAAGGGGGATCATATTAAGGCCACTGAGGTGGAGGTGTACTTTTGTGATCAAATCCTGAGAGGAGCGATACCTGACCATCCTGTCGTGGCTAAGATGCGGTGCTCCTGGATGCGGGGTGTCCCCCTGTCCTTCGGGAGGCTATTGGGTGAGATAGAGGAATATGAGGTTGCAGCTGCTGCGAATATGGATTGCAGAGCGATCCAAAATGGCGGTTCCCGCTACCCGGGGAGACCGCGTGGGCCAGTTGCAGAAAATGCTGCAAATGCAAAACTTGCAGAAAGTTGTCCGGGATTGGCGCCAAAAGAAGAATTCCACCCTGTTGGGGATAAGGGCGCGAAAGTTGAGGCCGCGCCCCCCAGGACTGTGAAAAGTTCAGCCCCTGTGCCGGGGCATCCAATTAACTTGTGGGACCCTCCCCAAATATTCACCAGGGGGAGGGGTCTCTATCTCTGCCAGCCAAGACCCGAGTTGTCTGAGGGAGGAGCTGGGTGTGAGCTTCCTGTCCCACAGTTGCGAGCTGGTGAACAGGAGAGACCATTGTGCAAAGTGTCTCCTGTAACCAGCACTACCAAGAGCGAGATGGACATTGGGGTATATCCCTATTTATTGCCAGGAGGCTCCCTGGTAGTAAAGGCGGGGGCGGACACAGCCATGCTGACGGCTGAAGCCCCGCGTGCGGCCTGCACCGAACCAGTTGATCCCGGAGAATGGGGATCGCTCCTAACGAGCAGAACGGAGCCTGAAGAGAAAGGGGTCTACAACCGCGGTGAGAACCCGGAACCTCACCGTCGGTCCACTGCGGCAGTGCCACTCCCCGAGTCGGAGTTCGGCTCCTCGAAAGAGGAACAAGCGACCCTAACGACGGTGGTGATGCGCCTACCGGCGGACCACTACAGCGGTGCTGGAAAAGAACCGGCACTTACCTGTGTCGCGGCGGAGCGGAGTCTCGTGTCGCCGGTGCAGAGACAACCGGAGCGGCGGAGTCCCACGGCCGTGGTGACTTACAGCGTGGAAGGAGAAGATTCCATCCCGAGCCGACGGAGCGGTGAGATACATCCTTACCCTCCCCAGGCGCCGGTGGTGGCAACGGCGGAGGAAGGCCTAGCCCAGGCCAGAGCAGAGCGAAGAGCAGAACCCTCACTTCCGGCGGCGGATGTCGTTGTGGAGGAAGAGATCCCGCTTGGGGATCCATCGCGAGATGGCGGAGTATCCGGTTCCGGTGATGACGTCACTTCCGGCGGAGGTAGCGGAACGACCAGAGAGAGAACCACAACGCCTCGGCGATCGGGCAGTGCTTCCCGATCACCTGTGTCAACACAGAGCTGGCAGGCTGCGAGGAGAGCTGAGACGGGTGAGGCCCAACCAGCGGCACGTCCGCACAATGATACGGGACTATCCGAGGGCAGAGAGCGGGTCGGAACCCCGCGGATGCCCAATTCCTGTCCCTATGTCCAACCCCATGCCCTAGGTAAAGCCCCTGTTCCTGTCACCTTTTCCCGTGGGTCCACGTCCAGTTTGGGAATGTCGGGAGGGTCCCAGGGAACCGGTGAGGAACGGACTGGGGTGAGGTGGAGGCGCTGCACTGGAACTAGGTGAGACTCAGCACACTACCTCAGCTGCCTGTCTGACGGGTCCTCCCCACACACCATCATGCGGGAGACTCAGGAGTCCTGTAGCCAACAGGTGCACCATCAGGCATATCTACACTGTAATGGGGACCGGTTAGACCACAGGGGCCAATGTGAGATTGGGTGGGTCAGGCCGGGCCAGAAATACCGTTACATTTGGAGGCGAGCTGCTGAGATCAGATCTGTCATCAGGACAGGCTCTAGCTAGGCACACTGGGAAACAGGGAGAGTGTCTGCTGCCACTTTGTGCTGCGTAGGGACGGACCTAGGGGTGGTCAGGGGGCTGACGGGATATTGTCAGTTCGCAGGGACGACCTAGGGGCCTGAAGGGAGTGAGGGGTCTGGAGACGGGCTATAGCTGACCGAGTCACCTTGAGGCAGTGCTAGTTGGTAGGATGCCAGAAGGGATAGCCTGTTAACATGGTCAGGAATCCTGGAGAGGGTCTGCGCTAGGCTGACCAAGACAGGTAGACGCCCCAAGTACTGCATGGCAGAGCCAGAGTACCTAGCCCATTCCAGACACTCACCGTAGGGAGCACAGACTGGGAGGAAGGAGTCACAGCAGACACTGAGAGAGTGAGCCTAGCCTGAGGTAGTGCAACACTGGGTCACACCTAGATAAGGTACACATGTGGTGGTGCATCTGAAGCTAATCTTTATTGTACTGGTGTGGTGGCTGCCCCGCAGAGCGGAGCCCCATGTACAGTAACAGCAGCGAGAAAATGGCGACCGCAAGAATGGAGGATCCGCGCGGTGCGGATAGTCCAAAATGGCGGACGGGGGCTAATGGAGAGAGCGCACATGGTGTGTGTGCGTGTAAAGAGGACATGGGACAATTGATGAAGCGGTACTTCAGTCTTCGTCAGGATGACGGAGAGGATCTACCTGGGTTCCTCCTGCGGATTGGAGCCGTCTTACAGGAGATGCGAAAGGGGGATCATATTAAGGCCACTGAGGTGGAGGTGTACTTTTGTGATCAAATCCTGAGAGGAGCGATACCTGACCATCCTGTCGTGGCTAAGATGCGGTGCTCCTGGATGCGGGGTGTCCCCCTGTCCTTCGGGAGGCTATTGGGTGAGATAGAGGAATATGAGGTTGCAGCTGCTGCGAATATGGATTGCAGAGCGATCCAAAATGGCGGTTCCCGCTACCCGGGGAGACCGCGTGGGCCAGTTGCAGAAAATGCTGCAAATGCAAAACTTGCAGAAAGTTGTCCGGGATTGGCGCCAAAAGAAGAATTCCACCCTGTTGGGGATAAGGGCGCGAAATCGGAGGCCACGCCCCCCAGGACTGTGAAAAGTTCAGCCCCTGTGCCGGGGCATCCAATTAACTTGTGGGACCCTCCCCAAATATTCACCAGGGGGAGGGGTCTCTATCTCTGCCAGCCAAGACCCGAGTTGTCTGAGGGAGGAGCTGGGTGTGAGCTTCCTGTCCCACAGTTGCGAGCTGGTGAACAGGAGAGACCATTGTGCAAAGTGTCTCCTGTAACCAGCACTACCAAGAGCGAGATGGACATTGGGGTATATCCCTATTTATTGCCAGGAGGCTCCCTGGTAGTAAAGGCAGGGGCGGACACAGCCATGCTGACGGCTGAAGCCCCGCGTGCGGCCTGCACCGAACCAGTTGATCCCGGAGAATGGGGATCGCTCCTAACGAGCAGAACGGAGCCTGAAGAGAAAGGGGTCTACAACCGCGGTGAGAACCCGGAACCTCACCGTCGGTCCCCTGCGGCAGTGCCACTCCCCGAGTCGGAGTTCGGCTCCTCGAAAGAGGAACAAGCGACCCTAACGACGGTGGTGATGCGCCTACCGGCGGACCACTACAGCGGTGCTGGAAAAGAACCGGCACTTACCTGTGTCGCGGCGGAGCGGAGTCACGTGTCGCCGGTGCAGAACCAACCCGAGAGGCGGAGTCCCACGGCCGTGGTGACTTACAACGCGGAAGGAGGAGAAGATCCCATCCCGAGCCGACGGAGCGGTGAGATACATCCTTACCCTCCCCAGGCGCCGGTGGTGGCAACGGCGGAGGAAGGCCTAGTCCAGGCCCGAGCAGAGCGGAGAGCAGAACCATCACTTCCGGCGGCGGATGTCGTTGTGGAGGAAGAGATCCCGCATGGGGATCCATCGCAAGATGGCGGAGTATCCGGTACCGGTGATGACGTCACTTCCGGCGGAGGTAGCGGAACGACCAGAGAGAGAACCCCAACGCCTCAGCGATCGGGCAGTGCTTCCTGATCACCTGTGTCAACACAGAGCTGGCAGGCTGTGAGGAGAGCGGAGACGGGTGAGGCCCAACCAGCGGCACGTCCGCACAATGATACGGGACTATCCGAAGGCAGAGAGCGGGTCGGAACCCCGCGGATGCCCATTACCTGTCCCTACGCCCAAACCCATGCCCTAGATAAAGCCCCTGTCCCAGTCACCTTTTCCCGTGGGCCCACGTCCAGTTTGGGAATGTCGGGAGGGTCCCAGGGAACCGGTGAGGAACGGACTGGGGAGAGACTGAACAGTTACGCTTCAGAGGGGAGTTCCAGGGGTGGAGGGCAACTGGGTATGGCATCGATGGCCCGGTGGGTGCCTAATGTAACCGATTCGGCAGAGGCAAAGGTACCGGGATCATACCTATGGTCCAAGCCTCGCTCGGAAAGAACCGCGGGGATATCCTCTTGGGGGAATACAGAGGAGGGGGACGCACTAGAGTGGGGGTCTGAGGAACGTAAGGAGACCCGATGGTGGGCGGTGGGGGAATTTACACCGGCCCAGAAGAAGAGGAAGATGCAGGAACGATGGTTTCAGATATGTCAGCATAATATAGAGCCTATGGGGCCTGGGATATTATCTGACACCGTGGACACAGACGAGCCCCTGTCATGGGTGTTGCCAGGGAGGGCAGGGAACGCAGAGCTGACTAGGAGCAGCCGGGCCGAGAGGTCTATTATAGCTAAGTACAAAGCGCCCCACAGGTTGGAGTACCTGTATGTCCCTGAACCCCTCATGGAAGGAGAAATTTAGTTTAAGATAGGTTCCACTGGTGAGGATAGGGGATATGGTACTGATGAGGAGGAAGGATCAGGGGAAGAAGATTGGGATCCTGGCGGGTTACATGAGAAGTGTCGCGCAGAGGGTTACAGCATTGCTGCTTTAAGCCCAGTGGACCATGCTGTGCGCAAGCCACCTTAAGAGGGTATGGTAGTACCAGTAATGGATACTCCATCAGGGAGTAATCCGGGTTGTTATCATCCAAAGTTAGGATGTATCTGTTACTATGTGTGATGAAGTTATGTACTGTAATGTTGTGACTAATTATGTATGTCATTCATTTTACAGTGCTTCCTGGAAAGAGGTATACAAATTTAGGTCCCAGCGAGGACGATGGGATTCACCAGGGGGAGAATGTAGCGGTCATGTAAAATGCCTACAGTCATCTCTCCTGCTGGCAGCAAGGCCTGGTAAGTGTGGGCATGCCAGCAGTAATCATGGAGGTTTTCCCTCACACCCTGGTGGGGTGCCCTGTGTATGGATGGGACTGGTCACATGCTCTGACTCCATGGTTAGTGATGTCAGAGGTGTGTCAGCCTCAGAAGTTACATAAGGCACAGCACTGTGTCTAATAGTTGGTTGCTGGAAAGTTCTACCTGAAGTCTTAGTTGAGGAAGGAGTTTGGCTAAGAGGAGTAGTTCAAGTTCTGCTAGAGTGTCAGTTATGTTCTAGTAACTCCATGGGAGACTGTGTCCAGGGACCTGGCACAGGGCAGTGATTCCTGCGGAAATAGTGAATCCCTCATCTAGGTGACATACCTATCAAAGGGGAGCACGGGCGAGATGATCGGCTAAATACACCCCATTGTGGAGGGCAGCTATGCCCACCGTGACAATAAAGATGGAGCTGATCAGAGAAACCCCTGTGTGTGAGAGTCCAATGATTACACAGGAGGTTGCACCACCGAGGAGTTCCTCGTCAGGATCATCCCCATGCGGACGCAGGGACCCTGGTGAGGTGGAGGCGCTGCACTGGAACTAGGTGAGACTCAGCACACTACGGGTGAGGGGAGGTGAGGGTTGGGTGAAGGGGGGTGAGGGGAGGTGAAGGCTGCTCACTCACCCGTCCGGAAGCTCCCACGTGGATCTGAGGCGGGAGGCAGCGTGTTGTGGCTGCTCCCCCGCTGTGTCCCGGGCACTCGCTCCCCCGCTGACTGTAGCGGCGCCGGGGGGGGCTGAAAGCGCGGGAAACAGGGAGAAACGGGGAGAGGAGGAGGTGTGCGCGGGTGTGGAGGCTGATGTTCGGGGAGGAAGAGGCGGAGGCTCCGGGACCGGCGGGTATGTGAGCCCCACCCCCCGGGTTATACATGCTGCTAATGTACACCCCCCCCCCTACTGTGTGTGTGTGTGTGTGTGGTGTGTGTGTGTCCCTGTGTGTGTGTGTGTCCCTGTGTGTGTCCCTGTGTGTGTGTCCCTGTGTGTGTGTCCCTGTGTGTGTCCCTGTGTGTGTGTCCCTGTGTGTGTGTCCCTGTGTGTGTGTCCCTGTGTGTCCTTTGGCCCGTCACTCCGCCTCAGGCCAATGAGAGGTGTGTGGGGGCGGGCCAAGGGACCAATCAGATTTCCCCTAGGGACACCGGACATCCAGGCAGGTAGGCAGGCAGGCAGGCATACAGTGCTTTCACTAATATAGTATAAGATATAAGCAACAACAAGAGATACAAATACTTTCTACATAATGAGTGCAGAGGGAGTAGCAATTGTTTGTCCAAACTTTGGCAAAGTACCAACCGATCCATAGTTTGTGATTTCTACAATCTCAATGTTACTACTGAAACACATTTGTAAAAAAAAATATATATACCGGTAAATATGATTTGTGTCATGTAAATAAGGTGATGACATACAGGAACATACATGTTGGATAACATTAACAGCAGTCGTCTAACACAATTACAGTATATTTGCTGCTTATATGCTTTTTCTACTTTTGATTTGAGGGCAGATTGCATTTTAATTGTCATGTCAGTTTCATTATGTAGTAATTAAAGTGCTAGGATTGGGATTTAGCTTGCTGAGCTGGGGACATTATGTATTTTGCTCAGATAGCAGACACATCTGCAAATCTTAGGGCCTATTTTCACATAAATACCTTTTTATCACCAGAGGACCATTTTACAGCTGTGCCCATATTCCCTCAACCTGTGAGATAACAAGAAATACCACATCAAGTAATGCAACCTTCAGGTCCTCCTTTCTAACAGATGTCATGGGGATCTTAATAGAATGGCAATCCATATGTTACCAGTGCTTCTGTAGGTAAGGGGATTTGTAATAATTCACATTCTAACGACGAGAAAGCAGCTGAGATGTACCTCATAGCAAAGTATGTAGTGAGGGGAGGTATTGAACTTAAAGGTGTATTTCCCACTGCATGTTTCATTTTTATTTTCTAAATAATTCTTCACCATGCTATCAGGGCCATCTTAACAGCATTATAGCCCCCCGGGCAAAGCAGTGAACTGGGCCCTGCCTACACAACCCCAGCCGCTAATTGCCTCCCGCGAATCCATTACAATATTCTGCTTCCATAACATTGCAAGCAATAAAAACGGCAAAGTGGGAGATTTGAATGTTGTTGCGGGTGATCGGAAAATAAGTGTTAAATTCTGGTCTGTGAATAGATTAGCATGGGGCCCCTATGCTCGTGGGGCCCCCCGGCAACTGACCAGCGTGCGCATGCGTTAAGACGGCACTGCCTGCTATACAGCAGGGGCTGCAAGGCATCTGTTTTCACCTCTCTATTGTTTCCCAACTTACTCAATAAAAAAAAAATATTCTAAAAAGGAAACCCAAAGCTGAATGTAAGATGTCTGCTAAACTCCTCCCATATGGTTACATTATTGGTCTTCATAAAGCCTTATCAGAGAAGCTCAGAATAAGACAAAAGGGCCGTATTCAATAAAGTGCAATAGCGCCGATGGGGCACTACCACATGGAACGTCCCATTGACTTGAATTAGACTTTCCGTGCGGTTGTACCGAATCAGCACTTGATTGAATAAGCCCCAATATCAGTATGGCCCCAAAGTCAGTATGGAAACCAGCTCTGCGCGGCATGTTAGCATAACCAGCAAAGGTTGCAATGCAAATACTACCGTAGGCTCTGGGCCTTTAAAAAAGAAAATAGAAAAACAACTAGGAAAAAAAGTTAAACTAAAGTTGGTAATCTGCCTTGAAGGGTATCAAGTTGTACTCATTTTTGAGGTAGGTAATTTCTGGGGAGCTACACCTTTTTGGGAAATGCGGCATATCAAAAGAGAGTGTGCATGTGTAAGGACTCACATAAAGGATTTGTGTCTCTCCATGCGGGCCCTGCAGCGGGCTTCGAGAGGCGTGCTGTTGGATGTGGGCGGGCGCTGACGGCATCTACTGACTTCCCCACTGCCTATAAAAAAGCATGAGATCCTGCCCTACATTGCGCAGAAACGACTTGATATCATAGTTGAAGGCGGTGTTGCTCTTGGCTCCTGTGCTGCTGTTCCAGTCCCACTTACTGTTCAGTACTCGGTTGTTTCTAATCCCTGGTTCTGATTCCGGCTCGCCTATTGACTACTCTACTGCTCTTGAGCCCTGGTTCCGACTCCTACCTCGGTAGGTGATGCCGGTAGCAGCTCCGGTGGTTTAAATGTCTCGGTCACGCAGGCTAATAGGAAACTGCAAAAGACGTCTCAGTTTCCTTTAAAATCCAACATTTTAATAGCCCCACCTAGCCCAGCCAGATCTACTACCAGCACTCCCTATAAAGGTAAGTATCTCAGGAAGCAGGGGGTCACCAGAGCTTCCTGAGATCCCACAGTTCAGCACTGGAGACCCCCTGCTTCAAACCTACAGCGCTGGGGCAAACAAAAAAGGAAAGTAGGATTACTGCTTTAACATATTTCGTGTGTTTGATGGATGTTTTACCTACTAATATGTTGGCTGGTAATGGTTTGTGCTGCGAAAAAAGCCAGGAGGAAATCGGTGGGTTCATATTTTAATTTGGAACATGTTCTTTGGTCCATATGCAGTGGCAAGAAAAAGTTTGTGAACCCCTTAGGATTTTCACATATTTCAAATCTAAAATCCCATTAGATCTTAATCTAAGTCCTAATAATGGATACAGATAACCTGATCAAACAAATGACACAAAAACATGATACTTTTTCAACTTTTATTTATCCACAAATAATTCAACATTGTTTGTCTAATTCATTCATCATTTTGTTTCAAAAGACATGGAATAGGTTAATTTAAACCCAATTGGATATTTAAGAGGGTTATCATGGAAAAACGACAGAATATCCGTAATTATCATTGGGGTTCACAAACTTCGTCTCGCCACTGTAACAACCATGGTTATGTGTCCAAAGACTGTGTTGAGCTGACCCAAGAGACATTGAGAAAAGTTGCAATTTTTAGGGCCCAGACTGTTTATCTGTTATTATTTTAGTGATCTCCATCCGATAGGCAGAAACAAAAGAACAATAAAAACCTCACCTGGTTAAACGTGCAGTCTCACAAAGCAAGATACTGTATGTTTAACAACTTTAAAGTGGCAATTATATAATAGCGTTGCAAATCTATACATAAAAGTTTAACTGTGAGAAACACAATTTCCTTTATAAATCATATTGCCCTAATTATGCATGGATATAGGTTTACATGTTCATGAGAAAAAAACACAACAATTCCAACTGAGTTATAATGCAGATGTTAAAATAATCAAAAATGTGTATTTTTTCTGAATACAAATGTGGGTATGGTGTACATATATTTTGGCTGTGCAAAGGGAACCACTTCATTAACTGGTATAGGGAATTAATGGAATTAGAAATACTGCATTCAGTTTTTAGGGGGCCTTTATGAGATCTTTTTGCCCTTGATTAAAATAATTTCCCAAAGCAGTCATTAAGCTACACCCTAATTAAAATCACATTTGCATATTCAAATGGGAAGTCCTACATAGTAGGCATAAATAATATTGTTAAACTACTTATCAAGATAATCAAAATACTTAGAAATCAACCACCCTTGAAGTGAAACTTGTACTTGTTGGAGTCTCATGAAAAACGGATACCATTTTATTTTCTCTGGGTCCATCGAAATTATTATTTATTAAAGACATATATAGTGCTAAATTATTAGGTTACCTAATGATTACATCATAGATACTTCGCAGCAGCAGCAGCAGCAGCAGCAGCAGCAGCAGCAGCAGCAGCAGCAGCAGCAGCAGCAGCAGCAGCTTACCGGCTCACTTTTGATTTTTTTTTTAATACTTACCTGATCTAGTTCCCTTCAGGGACTCTCTTCTTCCCAAGCGACTTTGAGGGGCCCTCTGCTTCCTAAGCGACCTTCAGGGACTCTCTGCTTCCCAAGCGACATTCAGGGACCCTCTGCTTCCCAAGCGACCTTCAGGGACCCTCTGCTTCCCAAGCGACCTTCAGGGACCCTCTGCTTCCCAAGCGACCTTCAGGGACCCTCTGCTTCCCAAGCGACCTTCAGGGACCCTCTGCTTCCCCAGCGACCTTCAGGGACCCTCTGCTTCCCAAGCCACCTTCCGAGACCCTCTTCTTCCCAAGCGACCTTCTGGGACCCTCTGCTTCCCAAGCGACCTTCAGAGACCCTCTGCTTCCCAAGCGATAAGCAGGGTTGGCCGGTTGACAGGAAATATCCATGGGTCATGTCTCGCACTGGCGGGTCAATAGGCAGTAGCAATGTCATCAGTCTATTCCTGGACATGGTTGTCATTTTTGTTTGTGTCAAGGAACTCCAGTTCTAAACAAACATAATTTTGGGGTTATTGCTGCTTTAAAAAAACAACAAACAAAAACCCATGTAGGTTAACAATTCACTTGTAGACACAAACCAAAGGGATTAGGTAAAGATGGGAAAAAGTCCCCAAATTGTATTGTTACCATGGAAACATTGAATGTTAAACATTTTGCTGAAAAATACTTATGTTTGGCTGATTTCTTTAAAAACCAGAGATGATATAACCTATTGAACATGTCACTTACATTAGTGCACGGACTTGGACTGTTCCCCCGAGTTTGCTTCATATGTGTCCCATATGTATGTGTCCAGGCCCGTCACCAGGATTAATGGGACCCAGGACTCATCGTGCGAGTCACCTGGCAGTCTTTTAAGTGGGAGGAAACCTGAAGCACATTTGTTGATTGAGCAGTGTGGGGGAGGGTGCCAGGCCATTTGATAGGGAGGAGTAAGTGACCATCGAGGGAAGGGCAGAGGCAGGGCTGGGAAGCATTTGGTTAGTGGGTTGGTCTGGATGATCCGTTGCTGCTGTTATTAATAGTTTGGATACAGTCGGCTGAGCCCCATGTATACAAGTTTGAGTGTAGGTATCTATGAGTGTTTGTACGTTTGAGTATATTCAGAATATATATACATGTAGAGGTATCAGTACCGTGTTAGCCGAGCTTCAATAATCAAAAAATAAATAGATGATACCGTTCTGTGGCTAACGAAATGCTTTTATTTGTGTGAGCTTTCGAGATACACTGATCTCTTCTTCCGGCGATCTTACAATGAATGAAGCAAAAGATATACTTAAAAACAGTGTCTCTGTGCTGTTCCTTCCCCCGGTGTGGATGTGTTATATGGCTAGAGGTGTCAAAAGGTTACTGAAAGCAAGTGAAGAAAGAGTGTGTATGTGTATCAGTGTGAATAAAAATGAATGGAGAGCCCACATATATATATGTGCACATACGCCTCTGTGTGTATGCATGTGAGTAATACCTTTTTTTTTTTAAATCTGCTGTTGCCCTACAGTGGGTCCCTATAATCTCCTTGATCTGTGGGACCTTCATACCCCAGTCGACACTGTAGCTAATGGATATTATGACAACAAAGTGTCAAAAACAAATATAAGTAAATTAGAAGTATAACGGTTAAACAATATATGTTAGATATGCTAAATAATCACAAAATATATTGGGCATTGAAGAAGGGGGTAATATGGGGAAATATGTCAATGTACGGTATAACTTTGTTTCACTTCAACTCTGTTATTTTTCCTCAGTGAGCAATGTGGGAGTGAGCCTAAAGATGTTAGGAAGAGGTTTCTGTACTATTATAAAATATGAGAGTCTTTGCTCCATTTTTTTGTTTTTTTGTATGGCATTCATTTAATTAGTAGGTTCTGAGGTAGGGTTGGGCGGGACTGTCAGAATCCGCTCCCCGGAATTTCCCTGCAAAAGCCGTTCCGCGGTGTACAATCCGAAGACGGATTGTTCCACCTTCAATCCGAACGGATTAATCCAAAACCGCCATTGGATACAATTCGGATGGATTTTTTAGAATTCTATCTGCGGATTCCACAATCCATTGCTGGAGTCTTAAAAATCCGACCAAGGATTATTAACCCGCCATGTGGATTGTCAGTGATAAAAAAAAAACAATCTGGATAAGACCAATCACCCTTTTTTGAGACTGGAAATCCGCAGACCAAAGGACCCGGCCGATCGGATGCGGATCCAAATCCGCAAATTTATTTTGCTCCTCTCTAGTCTGAGACGACAACAGTCTCTGATTAAGGTCAGATGCAAGATGTTTACATATCAAGCCTTGCCGTTTTGATTCTGCTGTAAGAAAAAAACTCTTGCCAACGCTGAACACGTTATCATCTTAATAAATGTCCCTCTAATTCCAGCAAGTACATGTTATGCCTGTTTATTTTATCAGTGTGTGCCACATGTGAGTAAGCAATCTTTGGTATATTTGATTTACATGCTGCATGGGCCACTGACTTTATTTCCTTTTAAAAATGTAAAATGGATAATAATTAATCAAATAAAAGGGCCTCCGGTGAGTGTGCAATGCTGTGATTAATGGGAGACATTTGACAGTTTCCACAAGCAAAATGAATATATCACATACTGTAGACAATTATCTGTTTTTAAGACAACGTATGAAAATGATTACTGTAGAAATAGTATTCTACGTGTACATTTGTGGGGCTAAGTTAATTTTGAAGTAGAATTGATGCAAATAGCATTGTCAATGTATTATGGTCTTTGAGCTAATTTTTAGCCCTTTGCGTCATCTTGCGATTTGGGGAGTGTCAGTCGTAGCAGGTAGGGACCAGTTAAGACACCCATATTGTAAAGTGATGTATTGAATTGTCCATCTCTGGGCATCACTCATCTCTTTTTATCCTGCACCAGACAGTCCTTCAAGTGTAAGATATTTTAACTTTGTTGCTTATGTAGCCAGGTCTCCCAGCAGTATCAGCACCCCCCTCACCTTTCCAGAGATCGCGGGTGCCGCCGAGTCCAATGGCGGCCCCATCGGGCACTACGGGAGGTGAGGGCGGTCAGGTCCCGGCTCGGGGGTTGCTGGGGACGCGTGCGGCCGGTTGCCAGGGCCGCACGCGCATCACGGGGATCCCGGCACTCTCGGAGCCGGGCGGTTAGGGCGCCACCATTGCGCGTTAGTTCGCGCAAGCGTAGTGGTCGCGCGAGTGTAGGGCTGGAGCGGGGAGTAGCGCGTTGCCCCTTAGTGCATGCCGGTTGCCGGGGACGCGATCGGGCCGTTGCTAGGGCCGCGATCGCGTTGCTACGGGCCCGGCGGCTGGCGAGAGGTAGCGCGAGGGAGTCAAGGCAGCCCCCTATAGTTCGCGCAGGCGCAGGGAAGAGGCAGAAAAGCCCGCGAAGCCAGAACCTATTAGGGAGGGCCCTAGAGAGGGACTACAGGCCCCATGAGCCTCTGTATGCCCCATGTGACACCAGGGAGCCAATAGGGCTTAGGAAGGCCAGGCAGGCAAAGAGATACATTTCGCGCGCTGAGCCCACGTTAGTCAGTCAGAGACCGGAGCAGCCCAGTGAAGGAGGTAGGGTACAGGAGTCAGGGATTTCCTGTACTAGGCCAGCACCCCCAGGGCCCCAGATAGCTCAGCTCCCCAGTAAAGTGAGTGTTGCCAGGGATAGCCCTCAGGTTAGGGACCCTGTCACTTGCATTAGTGGGAGCTGGGGAATAGAAGGAAAGAAAGGCAGCAGCAGACTTAGTGTTAAGTTGCAGGGTGTTGCTGCATGCGCTGATAGTGATCAGTTAAGCGAGTTGGAATCAGGGAGCTGTAAGGGAAGGAAGGGTGCGGGGAGTGAGAGCAGCTCCTGCACCCCATAGGTACCCACACCCCAGGTAGGCCCCAACCCCCCACTAGTGTAGTGGGTTAAGTACTGAGGGAGGCCCAAGATAGGGACGCTGCCCTTAGTGTTGATAGAGTGCTGCCTTGTCAGAGTCACAGCGGTCAGTGCTGTGAGGTCTGGCAGGCAGGCACCTTGTTGCGCAGCACGTTGGCTGTTAGCGTTTAGTGAGGCTGAAGGGACTTGGGTAGTTAGGGGAGTGGGATAGGTCATTACCCCTGCAGGCCCATAGGAGTTCCCCAAGCCACTACAGGTTGCTGCACTACAGGGACAGGCCCTAGGATAGGATTCCTGTCACGTTAGTGCCACTTAGATTAGACAGGGACACAGCAGACGCTGCGGTTCCTGTTAAGAGGTTCGGACCCTCGTTGGGGTCAGCAGAGACTATTCCGGAGGGGGACCGCCCGGACGGTCCACGTGCAGGAGTTCGGTTGGAGGGTCGAAGGAGTCATCGCCAATTGAGCCTTTGTGAAGATTGCTGACCCGAGCACCGGAGTGCTCGGCAGGTATTATACCATCATATGTGCACCAACAGGCCTAGAGGTTCTTAGTGACTGCGCAGTCACCCATTGACTATCTCTGTAGGAGTACGGGACATTGGGTGGGGTTCTTGGGACACTGGGTGGGATCACCTAGTGTTGGGGAATCGTCCTGCGAGACGTCACTGTTAGTGTCTCCGCGTGAGAGGGACACAGGTTATGGTTGATGTGATGATATTCTCCCTGCATGTTAGTAAAGCCATTAGTTATTATACCCACTGTGTATGTGATTATTTGTGATTGTCCTGCGAGGAACAACTCCCCCTCTGGTGGGAGCCATCGCAGGTGGAGGCGCTGCATCGTTGTAAGTGAGTACCCTAGTATAATTGCCCCAGGTTCCCCGTGGCGGAAGCTCAGACCTCCTGTGAGCCAACAGGTAACGCACCACACCTGAGTAACCTTGTATGTTCCTGCACCCACACAGTGTAATCTGCGATTGGGGGGGGGAAAACCCGTTACACTTATAACTATTTGTCACAGCAGTCCCAGTTTAATGCACTCAAGTCAAAATTAGAAGGATAATAGAGGTGATGGGATCATAATATCCCCAAAATAGGCTGAGCATGGTGTATATATTCCATACATACCTTATAGGGCAAACACAACAATGAGTACCATATACAGATAAAAAACAAATAATAAAGTTTTAATACTAGATAAAAACGCCGAAAAATGTGAACATATAATATACAGTGAAAACAACCAAATGTTAAAATCCCCATACCACATATTAATATAATCACTTTATGAAGTTATTACTGTCCTTTTATTCTGGTTACTCCAAACTCAAGGACCAAATATTTTGACGTGTGTACACTCACGCTATAGTTCCTCTACTCCTTTGCATATTTAACTTAAGCACATCATCTATTAGGATGCTGCCTTTCTTAGGCTGTCAGAAACGAAATTGACGCTGCTGGCATGCCTTTGCGCCTTATTGGCTGATGTGCGTGACTCCACCTACCCAAAAGGGCATATCTAACACACAATGATGGCCATACGTGACTCCTCCCCCCTGAAGAAGCGTGATTCGTTATGCAAAACGTGCGTTGGGACGTAGTGACATCACGCCAAGTGAGCGACGGCGTTTTTTGTAAACCTGTTACCAGTCAGGGATACGGTTGTATTATTGCTAATTATTTCCTTTGGCTATCTTGGAGTTTATTTGGCTGCACCTTTACCACAGTTGCCTATTTTGTGCATATATTTGTCTATCTATGCATCACATAAAGTGCATTATTTGGATACTTGGTCACGTTATGTGTCTACTTATGCGTCATTAGACATACACTGGTTGTATTTACCACTGCGTACCACTCTACCTATCCACTTGCTTTAATAGACGACATGTTCGTCACAATACAAGTGTTGCTATTTCAGCCTTTTCTCTATCACATACTCGTATAGACAGACATGTGGCTATATTGTCCATTGTACTGCCTATCTGTCTATCCTAGCTAGCTACCGTTTTTCTCCATCTGAGTACATATATTGCTATTTGGCTATCTGCCGGCGGTTTAGGTATACATGATATGGCCTGATGGCACACACATTTAATCTACCGCTTAGCTGTTCCGTTCTGGGGATTTTAACATTTGGTTGTTTTCACTGTATATTATATGTTCACATTTTTCGGCATTTTTATCTAGTATTAAAACTTTATTATTTGTTTTTTTATCTGCATATGGTACTTATTGTTGTGTTTGCCCTATACGGTATGTATGGAATATATACACCATGCTCCGCCTATTTTGGGGATATTAGGATCCCATCACCTCTATTATCCTTCTAATTTTGACTTGAGTGCATTCAACTGGGACGGCTGTGACCTCTGGTTACTCTCTATGTGTATGTATGTTCAATGATCCCTTTGCATCCAGCCATTTTATTATTATTGTATTTCGGTATGAGCGGTGTGTCACCACGTAGCAGTTTTATAACAATTTGTACCAGATGTACTGTAAAACTGTTTCTTACATTTGATGCAATTGGGCTCCCCAAAATGGTGTAATGTGTCAAAACATACTGCCTGTGCTCGAAGAGAGAAGGAGTGGCTCCGTAAGTAACGACACAGACTGGCACTGAAGCAGGGGACCCTGGTTCAATTCCCAGTGTTGGCTCCTTGTGACCTTGGGCAAGTCACTTTATTTCCCTGTGCCTCCGGCACCAAAAACATAGATTGTAAGTTCCACGGGGCAGGGACCTGTGCCTGCAAAATGTCTCTGTAAAGCACTATGTAAAACTAGCAGCGCTATACAAGAACATGCTATTATTATGATTATAGTACATAGACACGGGTTTAAAATGTATACCTGAAGAGCAATATGTTCTCCTAGCACTGCGGATACATGGCATGCAAAAGGAAACTGCTGACGTAACTGCAAAAGGGATAATTCCATTTTTTTGTCTTTTTGTTTTTTTTATGTATGCCAACCATGCTGTGCGTGGTAAAAGAATAAATCCCTGCTCTGACGAGTTTAAAATGTAACGCATTTGCCTGACCGACAGGGAGGATATGACACGACACAGGACGGATGTAACGTGACATCCGCCTCTGCCATGACTTGCTCCCCCATGTCTACTGTACCACGAACAGCAGTCCCTAAAAGGTTTCAACCACTTGGGAGCCATTAAGATAAAGTATCTGGCAACTAAGGGGTTAAACAACTATGTTTTTTAAAGCACCTCCCTAACTAACACCTTTTTCTTTGTTTATATAGCATGGGAAACAGGGTTTTATGGAGCGGAACGGCACTATTTTCAGCTCTGGGGAACCCTCTATTCCGGAGATACTAACTGGTGAAGTTACCGGTATTAGTTCCTGTTTTTTAAAGGGGATCTAAATGGCGTTGAAAAGGAAGAAGCAACCGATGGTGTTGCGTCTTCCTATTGGCCCGAGATTGGGTGACTATTTTATTTCCCTTGGAGGGTGATTTAAACATGGTAACTTCACAGCGAAGGTAGCCCCCTTTTGGGACTGCTTTGTCACTTAATGGGTTAACTGTGTGGGCTCACTCAAGTTTCTTCCCTCCCCATCGTGTGATTCAGGGTGAATATGCAGAATGATATGATAGGGAGATAGAAGAGTGTATATAGCTCCACCCAATCTTCTAGAAACAGGTTCTTCTGAGTTGTGATTGGGATCCTCACTGTGAGTAATGTTAATAGGTTTGTGTGTATAGCTAAATGTATTAAGAAGTGTCCTGTCACCGTTTGTTGTTTTCAGTTAGGAAATGTGCCCTTTAAGTAAGCGCTAGTAGTTATGGTCCCAGATTGTTCTCACTTGAGAAGAAGGGAGCATGCTTTTAGTTAAGAGTTCTCGGCATAGTAACTCTGGAGTATGTTTGGGTCGGTACAACTGGAAGGTCTCTAGTGCAATCCTGATAAGATGGGTATGGAAGAAGTATACAGTACATAGTTCGTGGGTTGTTTAACCCGAAGCCCAAAGTGTATTCCATGAAAGCCCATGTAATATGGGGTATTACTGACTATGCAAGAGACTGACAATTTATCCTTTCCTTCAAGTAATAAGCCAAGTACGTCCCCAGCATAGGAGTAGCAGCTACAAAAGGGATGAAGCCCAGATAAGAGAAGTACCTCCCTTGCATATGAGGGAGAGCTACAAAGGGGATGAAGTTCAGAGTACTATGTTTTGGCATGAGTTTCTGTCAAGGGAAATGTACTGTATTGGCAATACACAGATATGCAGATGCACGCCAGCTGCCAAAGAATAGAACAGAGTGCAAATCATGGTGCAGGCTAGCCTATCAGAACCCTAATATTCCACATAGAGGCATAGATATAGTACAGCAAACACAAGATGGAGGCACACAGCTTGAGTTGCAAAGATTGCTTTTACTCCATGCTTATGACAGACAAGATTAAGTTTGGGGGATGCAGCCCCTTCCTCAGATAATGCCACCCGTGTAATGACTGTACCCTTGTGTACTCCCTTAAATAACCCTGGAGTACTTTCCCCTGTGTCCCATGACTACTCTATAAAGAAAAATAGCTGTATCGCTGCTGCAGTAGTTCTCGTGGCCGGAGCCATTACGTGACGTCACGTCTTGCACAAGATCCTCACTTTCATGCATGTGTTGCGGTTCTCTGAATATTTTGGAGAAAGACATTTTTTATATTGTGGCTCTTATTCCTTGAGAGGTTGCAGACTCCTGGCCTAGGGTAAGGATTTGAAAGATCTCTTCTAGATGTAGAGTGAATGCAGGACCGCCAACAGGGGGGTCTGCCGGGGTTGATGTCTCGTCATGGCGGCGATTCCCTGTACGCATACGTACGCATAGGCCCTGGCGCGCATGCGCAGGACAAGCAGGGTATCCGGCCTGCTGCCTGTGGGCCCGGTCCACCCCCGTTCCCCCCCACCCCCCGCTCCTAACGTGGGACAAAGGGGAAGCGCCGTGGAGAGCCCGTGTGCGGCAACCCAGCCTCCCCCGGGCGCCTACAACCCAGCTTCCCCTGTGCCCGCCAACCCAGCTCCCCCCGCGCCCGCCTCCAGCTACGGAACTAGCCCGCCAGTCTCGCCCCCCCCCCCCCCCCCCCCCCCCCCCCCCCCAAGCCCACCTCCCGCCCCAGGCAGCAGCCGCGGGGATATCGGGGACAAGGGGGGATGCGTCTGGTGGTCAAGGTCAGTCACATACCCAGTCATTCAAGTGTCACTCACCCAACCACCCACTCACCCACCCAGTCACTCAGTCAAGTCACTCACCCACTCACCCACCCATTCACTCACCCACCCAGTCACTCACTCACCCAGTCACTCACCCACCGACCCAGTCACTCACCCACTGACCCAGTCACTCACCCAGTCACTCAACCACCCACCCACCCAGTCACCCACCCACTCCTCACCCACCCAGTCACTCACTCACCCACCCATCCACTCTCACCTACCCAGTCACTCACCCACCCACTCACCCACTCACTCACCCACCCAGTTACTCACCCACCCACCCAGTCACTCACCCAGTCACCCACCCACCCACCCACCCAGTCACCCACCCACGCAGTCACACAGGCAGTCAGTCACCCACCCACCCACCCAGGCAGGCAGTCACCTGTCTTTTGTTGAAAATATAAAAATAAACAGATTGCATTGTAATGTTTTTTTCCGTATTACAATAAGAAGAAAACAGTTAAGTAAAAGTTGCGCGCTAAAAATTTTTTTTTCATGGTACGTGCGCTATGGGTTCGGGGGCCTGTTCCTTTCATTTGTCCTGGGCCCCATGATTTCTGTTGGCGGCCCTGAGTGAATGTGCACCCCTGCATGACCAAATGTGTTTTTTTTTGTCATAGCCCCTTGCTGCAAATTGTCCTTTAATCTGGTTTAATCTAGTTTGTAATATTTCCTCATCACTCACAATTCTTTTCACTCTCATCATTTGACTTCACGGCAAACCTGTTTTTAATCCATGTGGGTGGGAGCCATTTGCATGTAGCAAATTATTACAATTTGTTGTCTTTAAATGTAAATCTGTTTTAATGATTTTGTCCTCCAGCACTATTTTCACATCCCAAAAATTGGTGGTGATATTATCCCTTTCTGCTGTGAATTTAATGGTGGGGTGGCATGTATTCAGCTATTGTACAAAATGTGTAAAATCTGTAACATTACCCTTCTAGACCACAACGATATCATCTAAGTAGCGGTGCCATATTGCCACATGATTTGTGTACTGTGGTGATGTGTACACATAGGTGTTCTTAAAGTGGGCCATAAATAGGTTGGCATACGAAGGAGTCATATTGGCTCCCATTTCTGTTCCTTGTGTTTGCTCATAGAATATTCTCTGATATCTAAAATAGTTCTTAGTTAATACTATCCTAAGTAAAAGTACTGTCAAATCTATTACCGGCAGTGTGGTACGGTAGATTCTAGTGCTAACCTAGTTGTCCGACTGCCCTCAGAATGTAGGATATCTGTATACAGACTCTGGACATCCAGAGTACATACTGTAATAGTATATACCCCCATCAGGGATTTGTATTTGTTCTAAAATGTGAAGAAAATCAGTAGTGTCCTGATGTGGTTTGATGTAATAGAGGTTGCAAAAATTGGTCAATAAAGATTGCCAGTGCACTGAAACTGTGCCAGCCACTATCAGTCTTCCCGGTGGTATTTATATGTTTTTATGAATTTTCGGTAGTACATATATGTCTGGTGTAACCGGATGTTTCAAAATGAAAAAATCTTTCTAGGTTATTATGTTATTAGTATGCGCTTGTTCAACTACACTAGAGACCATGTTCTGCAATTTAAAGCTGCAGTTCAGTCAATATCCTGCATGTGTGTTTTTTTTAATAAATCAGTTCTGTAGTAAGAAAAAATACTTTTAGCATTTTCTGTTTTTAAAAAAACAACTTTGAAAGACCAATTTTCTTGTATTCTATTTTAACAGCCATTTGCTAAGGCACTGCCCCTTCATGTCCTGTCACAAGCCCTGGCACATCCCTTTGTCAGCCCTGCCCTCCCTCTAGCACGTCAGTGCAAGATTGCTCATGAATATTCATGAGCTTCCACTGCCAGTCAAGCAGATTATAAACAAATCCCAGCTTTTAATATGTCACCAAATTTCGACCTATCAATACATGGAAAACGAATTGACCTGCAGCTATACATTTCTTTAGGTAATTAGCGATTGCACACATGAAACTATTGAAGTAAAAAAATAAATGTAAAAAAAAAAAAAAAAAAAAGACTGAATTGCAGCTTTAAAAACTGGGTCTGTGGAGAGGACTCGAAAGTGGTTACGATCCGCAAGCTGAGTCATAATTTCTTGGTGGTAATAACTTCTGTCCATAACCGTTATCGATCCCCCTTTGTCCGCTGGTTTAATGATGATATCTATATTCTTTTCAAGTTCTTTAAGTGTCTTATACTCCAGATGGCTAAAATTAGTAGACTTGTTAGGGGTGTGCCAATTTAGAGAATCTACATCCATGGTGACTAAATTAGTAAAAGAAGTGAGTGCAGGATCTGAGTGGTGGACAAAAATTGCTCCTTTTCTGACATTTACCCATATTATACATACTTAAATATGGTTGTATCAAGGGCTCGTAGTTGTGCTCCACGCTGGAAGCAGGATTGATGGTTGTGGTTTGGGGATTGTTCCCTGAAAAAAAGTTTTTAAGGTAAGTAACTCAAAGAATGTGAATAGTTCTACCTTACAATCAAATTTGTTACCTTTTACTGTCGGTACAAAACCCAAGCCCTTCTCAAGTACCTTATGATGCAGAGGTGTGAGATTAGTTGATGAAATATTTACTTCTGTTTGTCTTGTAACTTGTTCCTGGTATTGACCGTCGTTTTATCCTGGCCTCTGATTTTGTGGCCTCGTCTAGTCTTCTTTTTTACGTTTGGTAACTCTTTGTGTCATAAAAAAGGTGTTGTGGCCCTTGTACACATCTTTCAATATCAGAAGATAATGAAGATGCTGACCAGTGATAAATCAATAGGTTGTTGCCTTGGAAAATTACTTTGTGTCTGGTATCTACTGGCCGGTCGATATGCAGTTTTCCAATCGTACACTTTATCATGCAGATAATCAAGTGTATCCCCTTTAAACTTCCTTCATTTCAATACGTCAATTTCTTTTTCGACATCTTTCGTTAATGCAGTCATTTCTTCTTTAAGACACTTAATTTGTTCAGTGGTTAACTACTAATCCAGATCTGACTGTATCTGTACAATCTCTTTTTTTAGCCTCTACTAACTCTGTACTCAAGCTTTTTGTCAGTGCACTCTTTTGAGAATCATATTCCTTTCTGGACTTTTCACACGGATAATCCGGGGTGAATACTTTGTACATCCACATCCTGTGAAGAATTTCAAAATACCAGGCTTTTTTTTTTACATGCTAGAGTACCCACATTGTATATTTATTGAAATGCCCATGTGGACTGATATATTTGGGGAAGACGATCAAAAGTCTGAAGGAACTATAAAACCAATATCCGGAACCCAGGTAGTGACACCTCGGTAGCACGGTATTTTAGATCGATTGGACATAGTCAAACACAACAAAGATATCAAGTGATTGACCAGGTGTCACTATCCCCACGAGAGGGGGACAGGGAAAACTCTTACTACCATGTGAGGCAAAATGGACTTACACACTGGATTGTGTGACTCCCAGGGGAATGAAGGAGATGTTGGAACTTCACTGGTTCCTTTGAAGTTGTGTAGTCCAAGTCTATGCAGGTGGAAGTGGATTATGTTATTAACTCAAAACAATACAGCTGAACATTATGCTGACATTAATTTGTTTTGTTTTTCCCTGTTCCCACGATTGCTAGGATACGCACTTCTTTCTAAACTGGAAGCTATTCACCCTTTGATATAAGGAGATCTCTGGTGCAGGGACCTGACCAATAAGGTTTGCTTTGGTGGAGATGCTGCTATAACTCTGGTTATATGGGAAAATGTATTAAGCTGTTGAGGTTGTATTTTGAGATTCCTCCATGACGTGTGTATGTATATGTTTATCCCGGCTGCTAATCAACATCAGTGAAACTGCCAGCAAACATAGCGACGTTATAGCACATGCGCAGTGAGGTCCTCACGCACTGCGTGACGTCACGTAATGGCTCCAGCCATGAGCAGCTCCTTCCGCAGCGCTACAGCTATTTTCCTTTATAGAGTGGTGATGGGACACAGGTGGTGAGTACTCCGAGGGTATTTAAGAGAGTACACAAGGGTACAGTCATTACACGGGTGGCAATATCTGAGTAAGGGGCTGCGTCCCTGACACGTAATCTTGCCTGTCATAAGTGTAGCCCTTTTTGTGAACGTCTGAACTAAGGGACTACGGTGCATAAACCTGTGGCTTCAGGAGCTCTGAACCTCCGCATATTGGGAGCCTGGGGGTATACCTTTATCACTTGTGGTGCAGCGCCTCCACTTACCCAGGATCCCCATTATAGAGATTATACCCTGAGCAAGAACCTAACAAACAGCAGTATGCAACAGCAACCTTTTTATATCACACAATAACAAATGATATGCAGACTTATCATATACATTACATACACACACACAACGTGGCTCGGCCACACCTATTGGGATAGTGTCGTACAAAGCAACTCTGCCGCTTCCTTAGGGTATGTCTCATAATCAGTAAAGTATGGTACCATATGCAATTCTCTTAGGAAACCCAATTAGTTAGTGGGAGGCGGGATCAGCGCCTGGTGACCGTGTGTAGGTGCACGTGTAGACAAGGATACCTTCCGGTCACTACGATGACCTTGACACTCCACAGGCCCCAGTGATAATCCAGCCTTGCGCCGTCTCTCCCTTCTGCAGCACCATCAGACGGGGAAATCCAAGATGGGCGGCCGCAACTCCGCAGCTCCGATATGAACCTCACTAAAGGGAAACGTCCCTGACGACTATGGGCGTTCTTACAAATACAGCACCCTACGATGGCGGGGAAAGACTCCTGGGGCTGTGGGCATACCCTACTAAGCAGACGGGTCACTGACCCCTGCTCTCGCACCCGAGGTTCCGCCAACATCCTCCTTCACCTCCCTCGCTGCTCTGCCCCACCGCCCACAAGCATCCGGTTTCTGCATACAACAGTCTCGCATCCCATTGGTCCTCAGCCTCAGCTGACCTTTCACACATCAGAGAGTTCATAGTTAACCCCTTCCAAGTCTCTTACTTAATATACCCTTGCGCGCTTCCCTCGCGCATGCGCAGCCCAAATGGTAGCAGTAACTTCGCTGGCAAACAGGGACAATATGGCGCTGCCTATGTAATTGACAGGCGGAACCTTTAATATATGCACATCCTTACATTCTCCCCCCCAGAATCCAGCGTCCCCGCTGGACTACCTAAGCACATATATTACTATGTACAACAACCCTCTCTTCCTAGATTAGGTTACCATCTCCATTAAACAGTACCATCATAGCTTGCATCCTATGCCGAGCCCACTGCTGAGCCTCATAATGGGGGTGCCCCAAACTGATATATGCCATTCGCATGGGAGGTTGATGTTTCTTTGACTTCGGCGGGGTTGATCTTCCTCTGCAGAGTGCTCAGTCTCAACTGGTATTTCCATCTCTACCCTTGAGGGGTGTTCAGCATTAGCACAGTCTCTTTGGGGTGTAAAACATGGACTTTGGGGGGTCTAGAGGCTGACTCACGGGAGTCAATTGATCAATGTTCGGGCAAAAGGCTCTTACACGGGCTTTCGGGAGATGCCTCCACAGGCCGGAAGGCCCCTTTGAGAGGTTCTTCCATGGATCCCAGAGGTGGCAATTTTTACAGTCTCTGGGCCATCCTTGTGTGTTCAACTTCTCCATCTAGGGCGTGGCTGGAATTTCCAATTCGTCCGTCCTACTTGAGGGATGGGAAGCAGATGATTCCTATGCCCACCCTTTAGCGGCCTTCAGAATCCTTTGATTCGGTACACAGGAAGACCAGGCATCTGTGACTCCACCTATACACACCCTCCCGCACCGGTCGGAAATTTATGCTTCCAGGAACACCTAAGTTGCGTAAGAGGACCGCATCTCCGGGGTGAATTCCTTGTGACAGTACTTTGTGATCGTAGCGCTTTTATTTCCCGCATTCAATTGCGCAGTGTCCGTTCAGCCAATCTATGGCAGCTGTAAACTGTCCCTTAGTCGCTGGACATATCGAAAGTGCGTCCTATTGGATACCCCATCGGTAGATATCCGCAGGCGCACATCCACCGGTATAAACGGGCTTCTCTTCCGAACATCAAGAAATACGGAGTATACCCGGTGGACATCATGTCGGGTACAATTATACGCATGTACCAATGCGTCGACGTGTTTACTCCACTCCGTCTTTTCGGGCTCGTCAAGGTTCCTAACATACTAACAGGTGCGATTGAACCGTTCAGGCAGAGCATCCCCTTCGGGGTGGTGGTACGGGTGGTAGGTACGCGATTTGGCAATGTTCAGTAGAGTGAGCAACTCCCGTATCAGGGTACTCTCAAAATCCCTGCCCTGATCGGAGTGAAGACGATTTGGTAGTTCATAATGAATGAAATATTTCTCCCATAGTACTGGGCCACCGTTACGGCCTTCTGGTCTTTCGTGGGAACGCTTGGCGTACCTAGTGTAGTGGTCGTGATCACAAGAACATTACTAACTCCCCGACTGTCGGGCCGATACAGAGAAAATCCATACATAGACGGACCGTCCCGTTCTCTTGGACTACCACAAGGGTGAGGCGTACGGGCTCCGAGATTCCGCACGATGCCAGCCGTTTTTCATCTCGTCGATTAATCCCCTCAATTCGTCAGCATCCTTTGAGGCAAGCCGGCGGGACGCGCCGGAAGGGGGTGGCGTCGCTCAGTCGGATTGGTAGGGGGGCATGCGACTGCACCCCACATCCATGTCACCAGTGGAGAACACCCCCTCTCGGTCGTGTAGCTCATCCTGTAGCCTCTTCCTCCACTCACGGGAGGGGCGAGTCGCCAAAGTCAAATTCCAATGCCGGGCGCTATGGTAGCCGGCGAGCTCCTAGCTAGTTCCGTCGAGGCACTCCTCCTGGGAGTACCGGGTATATCCTCCCTAGCGTCTGCCGCGGCGTCAATAGTCATCGGGTACGGGGATATATTCTGCAAATATACCCAGGTGCGCTTCGGGATCTCCCGGGCCATTCCTTGAACAGGTTAGTACCTTGTAGCCCAAACGTTGTTCGTCCTGGGCCACACTCTCCAAGGTGAAGAGGTGATCCTCCGACCGTACGACGGGGGTAATGGCAAGCAGCGACCATCATTCGTCCTTCCCCGGGGGGGGAATCTGGGTCAGTCCCCATTTTGGCTGTAGAGGACACCGCTTTCCTCGGTCGCCAATTTTACCGCAGACCTCTTGAAGGGCGGGGACAGGCCGCTAGGGCCAGCAGTGGGGCTTCTCCTGCTTCCTGCAAAAAACTGGCGGAATACCGCGCGCACAAATGTCAGCGTTGCGTGTCCCCAAGAGATTGGGGCGCTGGGGTGGTCCCTGCGGCTCGGGGCACACTGGGCCTCCACTTACCATGGGTGATGTGTTTACCAGTATTCAGCTGGAGAATATCTAACTGCACCTTTACTTACTCCGTCTATGGGTAATCTTCATGACTCAGTCCCCGTAGCCGCAGGGCATCCGCCGATAACAACGGTAGTTTGTGAGGTTGTGGTCGTAGAAGGGCCGGTATACGATCGTTACTTGGGATCCCGTGTCCAACAATGCGGGGCGGGTAGATGCCTTCGATACTACAGCGAATAATGGAGGCGGGGCCGATTAGCGGGAGCCCTGAGGAGGCGGTAATGCCTGGTATCCTTCAGGGGTTGGCACGGCATTGAATGCGCCGGAGGGACGACGTTCTTCGTGAGGTGGGGGCAGTGGCCCGCAAGTGTCCCATCTTTCCACATGCATAAACTGTATTTGGCTGAGGTAAGCTCGTCTATCCTGGTGGGGGGCTCGCCTGGTCGGGGACGGGTGCTGGGTGTCAGGCGGGTGGGGGCATCCTCCGGGGTCAGGGTCCCCAGATTCAGGCGCATCGGTCGTTGGGGTCCACTTTCTTGGCCTCCTACCTCCGAGCTGGGGCTGCTTCTTACGGTGGCTAGGTCACGCCCCCAGCAGCACCGTCTAATGCGCTTGAAACCCGGTCCATTAGGTCGTGAACGACAACGCTTTGCCAGGCGTTAGGCAGCTACTGACCCGCACGACACGGGGTTGTGTAGGGGTAAGAGCCCGAACAGCTGAGGGGTGCGTAGGTCCGTTAGTTCTATCCTTGGTAATACGCCTTTCCTCACCAGATTCCAGAGGTCCAGGTGCAATCGTCTGAGAAAAAAAATCGGACACATTTGTCCCTCTTTCTGGGTTAACGCCTGATTTGGACATCAACGTGTACGTGTCCACCGGGCTCCATAGCCTTGGTCAGGCAGTAGATAAGAGGAGCCGTCAGCTTCGGATTGTCATCTCGGTAGTAGTGCACCATTAGGGACGCGGGGGGGCCGTAAGCACTCAACTATGCGTGTTGCGGACCGCGTCGTGCAGGTCAATCAGGCAGTACCTGTTCGGTATGATCCAACCAGTCCTCTATCCTACTCCCTTGAGGCGGGGGTTTCTCGCCGGAGAAGGCTTTTAACTTCCCTGTACTGGAGCGACTGGGTGGTGTTGTGGATTAGCGGCGGCTTGGCGGGAATAGAGGTGTCTCTGTGTAAGCTGTCCCCGACTGCAGGGTAAGCGTCCCAATCTTGATACGCTAAGGCGGTTGAGCCAGCCCGCAGCGGCCGGACGGGGTGGACGACGAGCCTAGGTCAGGGTGGGGCTGGCCAACGAGGGTGTAGGCCACGGTCAGGGGGAGTGGTCTGGGCCTCCGTCGGGCACCTGTGGGGGGAGCATATTCTCTCCTAGGGTATGAGGTGGCAGGGGCGCAGAGGTCGCTCGCCTGGACTAGGGGGCAGCGCACCCCCGGAGCCTCGGCAGCAGCAGTATATGGGATTTGGCAAAGCTGGGGATATATCTTGTTCAGTGGCATACAGATCCGGCGCCAGGTCTGGTCATGGTCATAAAAGTGGTCTTGTACTTGGGCATTGCCAGGAGAGGAGCTTTCGGACTGTTTCGGTCACTGTGGCCTAACGAGATTCATGGCGGGGACATGGCCCAGCGCGAAAAACAGCGTTCAAGGGGATCCCGCGTTGGGCCCACTTGCGCACCTGAGCGCCGAGGCAACCGACATGATATGGAGTTGGTTGGACAATAGAGACAAAAAAAAAATGGGGGCAACCCCAAGGTGTAAGATCTCAGCAGCGCCTTCCAATGTAGCCTTTGTTCGAACGTCTGGAATAAGGGACAGGTGCATTAAACCTGTGGCTTCAGGAGCTCTGAACCTCCGCATATTGGGAGCCTGGGGGTATACCTTTATCACTTGTGGTGCAGCGCCTCCACTTACCC
Organism: Ascaphus truei; assembly: GCA_036426205.1. Taxonomy (NCBI): domain Eukaryota; kingdom Metazoa; phylum Chordata; class Amphibia; order Anura; family Ascaphidae; genus Ascaphus; species Ascaphus truei. The sequence continues at coordinate 156,666 of WSYH01000482.1, forward strand.
AGGATCCCCATTATAGAGATTATACCCTGAGCAAGAACCTAACAACAGCAGTATGCAACAGCAACCTTTTTATATCACACAATAACAAATGATATGCAGACTTATCATATAACATTTACATACACACACACAACGTGGCTCGGCCACACCTTATTGGGATAGTGTCCTGTACATAAGCAACTCTGCCGCTCTCCTTAGGAGTATGTCTCATAATCAGTAAAGTATGGTACCATATGCAATTCTCTTAGGAAACCCAATTAGTTAGTGGGAGGCGGGATCAGCGCCTGGTGACCGGTGTAGGTGCACGTGTAGACAAGGATACCTTCCGGTCACTACGATGACCTTGACACTCCACAGGGCCCCAGTGATAATCCAGCCTTGCGCCGTCTCTCCCTTCTGCAGCACCATCAGACGGGGAAATCCAAGATGGCGGCCGCAACTCCGCAGCTCCGCATATGAACCTCACTAAAGGGAAACGTCCCTGACGACTATGGGCGTCCTTACAAATACAGCACCCTACGATGGCGGGGGAAAGACTCCTGGGGCTGTGGGCATACCCTACCTAAGCAGACGGGTCACTGACCCTCTGCTCTCGCACCCGAGGTTCCGCCAACCTCCTCCTTCACCTCCCTCGCTGCTCTGCCCCACCGCCCACACGCATCCGGTTCCTGCATACACAGTCTCGCATCCCATTGGTCCTCAGCCTCAGCTGACCTTCTCACCATCAGAGTTCATAGTTCAACCCCTTCCAAGTCTCTTACTTAATATTACCCTTCGCGCGCTTCCCTCGCGCATGCGCAGCCCAACTGGTACGCAGTAACTTCGCTGGCAAACAGGGACAATATGGTGCGCGCCTATGTAATTGACAGCGCGGAACCTTTAATATTGCACATCCTTACATTCTCCCCCCCCCAGAATCCATCCCCGCTGGACTACCTAAGCACATATATTACTATGTACACAAACCTCTCTTCCTAGATTAGGTTACACATCTCATTAAACAGTACCATCATAGCTTGCATCCTATGCCGAGCCCACTGCTGAGCCTCATAATGGGGTGCCCCAAACTGATCATATGCCATTCGCATGGGAGGTTGACTGTTTCTTTACTTCGGCGGGGTTGATCTCCTCTGCAGCGTGCCAGTCTCAACTGGTATTTCCATCTCTACCCTTGAGGGGTGTTCACCATTAGCACACAGTCTCTGTTGGGTGTAAAACATGGACTTTGGGGGTCTAGAGGCTGACTCACGGGAGTCAATTGATCAATGTTCGGGCCAAAAGGCTCTTTACACCGGTGGCTCCTTCGGGATGCCCTCACGGCCGAAGGCCCCTTGAGAGGTTCCTTCCATTGGATCCTCAGAGGTGGCAATTTTTACAGTCTCTGGGCCATCCTCTGTGTGTTCAACTTCTCCATCTATGGCGTGGCTGGAATTTCCAATTCGTCTCCGTCCCTACTTGAGGTATGGGAAGCAGATTATTCCTATGCCCACCTTTACGCGGCCTTCAGAATCCTTGATTCGGTCACAGGAAGACCAGGCATCTGTGACTCCACCTCATACACACCCTCCCGCCACCGGTCGGCCCCAATTTATGCTTCCGGAACACCTAAGTTGCGTAAGAGGACCGCATCTCCGGGTGAATTTCCTTGTGACGTACTTTGTGATCGTAGCGCCTTTATTTCCATTTCCCGCATTCAATTGCGCAGGTCGTCCGTTCAGCCAATCTATAGGCCAGCTGTAAACTGTCCCTTAGTCGCTGGACATATCGAAAGTGCGTCCTATTGGATACCCCATCGGTAGATATCCGCAGCGCACATCCACCGGTAAACGGGCTTCTCCTCCGAACATCAAAAATACGGAGTATACCGCGGGGACTCATGTCGGGTACAATTATACGCATGTACCAATCGTTCGACGTGTTTCCCACTCCGTCTTTTCGGGCTCGTCAAGGTTCCTAACATATCTAACAGGTGCGATTGAACCGTTCAGGCAGAGCATCCCCTTCGGGGTGGTACGGTGGGGTAGTACGCGATTGGCAATGTTCAGTAGAGTGAGCAACTCCCGTATCAGGGTACTCTCAAAATCCCTGCCCTGATCGGAGTGAAGACGATTTGGTAGTCCATAATGAATGAATTATTTCCCCATAGTACTCGGCCACCGTTCGGCCTTCTGGTCTTTCGTAGGGAACGCTTGGGCGTACCTAGTGTAGTGGTCAGTGATCACAAGAACATTACTAACTCCCCGACTGTCGGGCTCGATACAGAGAAAATCCATACATAGACGGACCGCCGTTCTTCTTGCGGACTACCACAATGGGTGAGGCGTCGGGCTCCGAGATTCCCGCACGATGCCAGCCGTTTTCATCTCGTCGATTAATCCCTCACTTCGTCAGCATCCTTTGAGGCAAGCCGGCGGAGCGCTCCCGGAAGGGGGTGGCGTCGCTCAGTCGGATGGTATGGTGGGCACTGCGCTGCACCCCACATCCATGTCACCGTGGAGAACACCCCCCTTCGGTCGTTAGCTCATCCTGTAGCCTCTTCCTCCACTCATCCGGGAGGGGCGAGTCGCCAAAGTCAAATTCCAATGCCGGCGCTATGGTAGCCGGCGAGCTCCTAGCTAGTTCCGTCGAGGCCTCCTCCTCGGGAGTTACGGGTATATCCTCCCTAGCGTCTGGCCGCCGTCATAGTCATCGGGTACGGGGATATATTCTGCACATACCCAGGTGCGCTTCGGGATCTTCCCGGGCCATTCCTTGACCGAGGTTAGTACCTTGTACCCCAAACGTTGTTCGTCCTGGCCACACTCTCCAAGGTGAAGAGCTGATCCTCCGACCGTCGACGGGGGTAATGGCAAGCAGCGACCATCATCTCGTCCTTCCCCCGGGGGAATCTGGGTCAGTCCCCATTCTTGGCTGTAGAGGACACACTGCTCTTCCTCGGTCGCAATTTTACCGCAGACCTCTTGAAGGGCGGGACAGGCCGCTAGGGCCAGCAGTGGGGCTTCTCCTGCTTCCTGCAAAAACTGGCGGAATACCGCGCGCACAATGTCAGCGTTGGTCCCCAAGATGATTGGGGCGCTGGGGTGGTCCTGCGGCTCGGGGCACACTAGGGCCTCCCTTCAATGGGTGATGTTTACCATATCAGCTGGAGAATATCTAACTGCCCTAACTCTCTACTCCGTCTATGGGGTAATCTTCATGACTCAGTCCCCGTAGCCGCAGGGCATCCGCCGATAACAACGGTAGTTGATGTAGGTGTTGGCTGTAGAAGGGCCGTATACGATCGTTACTTGGGATCCACGTGTCCAACAATGCGGGCGGGTAGATGCCTTCGATAACTACGCGAATAATGGAGGCGGGGCCGATTCGGGAGCCCTGAGGAGGCGGTAATGCCTGGTCATCCTTCAGGGTTGGCACGGCATTGAATGCGCCGGTCGACGACGTTCTTCGTGAGGTGGGGCATGGGCCCGCAGTGTCCCATCTTTCCACATGCAAACACTGTATTTGGCTGAGGTAAGCTCGTCTCATCCTGGTGGGGGGGCTCCCCTGGTCGGGGACGCGGTCTGGGTGTCACGGGGTGGGGGCATCCTCGGGTCAGGGTCCCCAATTCAGGCGCATCGGTTTGGGTTCCACTTTCTTGGCCTCCTTACCTCCGAGCTGGGGCTTCTTACCCGGTGGCTAGGTCACGCCCCCAGCACCCGGTCTCATGCGCTTGAACCCGTCCATTAGTCGTGAAACGACAACGCTTGTCCAGGCGTTAGGCAGCTACTGACACCGCACCGACACGGGTGTAGGGGTAAGAGCCCCGCAACACTGAGTGGTGCGTAGTCCGTTAGCTTCTATCCTTGGTAATACGCCTTTCCTCACCAGATTCCAGAGGTCCAGGTGCAATCGTCTGAGAAAATCGGAACCATTTCTCCCTCTTTCTGGGTTAACGCATGAAATTTGGACATCAACGTGTACGTGTCCACCGGGGCTCCATAGCCTTGTCAGGCAGTAGATAAGATCGGCCCGCGTCAGCTTCCATTGTCTCTCGGTAGTAGTGCACCATATGGGACGCGGGGGGCCGTAAGCACTCAACTATGCGTTGTCTGCGGACCCGTCCGTGCAGGTCCATTCAGGCAGTACCTGTTCGGTATGATCCAACCAGTCCTCTATCCTACTTCCCCTTGAGGCGTGGTTTCTCGCCGGAGAAGGCTTTAACTTCCTGTACTGGAGCGACTGGGTGGTGTTGTGGATAGCGGCGGCTATGGCGGGAATAGAGGTGTCTCCTGTGTAAGCTGTCCCCGACTGCAGGTAAGCGTCCAATCTTGATACGCTAAGGCGTGTGAGGCCAGCCCGCGGCCGGACGGGGTGGACGACGAGCCTAGGCTCAGGGTGGCTGGCCAACGAGGGTGTAGCCACGGTCAGGGGAGTGGTCTGGGCCTCCCGTCGCGGCACCTGTGGTGGGAGCATATTCCTCCTAGGGGTAGAGGTGGCCAGGGGCCAGAGGTGTCCGCCTGGACTAGGGGCAGACGCACCCCGGAGCCTCGGCAGCAGCAGTATATGGGGCAAAGCCTCGGGGCATATATCTTGTTCAGTGGCATACAAGATCCGGCGCAGGTCTGTCATGGTCATAAAAGTGGTCTTGTACTTGGGCATTGTCCAGGAGAGGAAGCTTTCGGACCTGTTCGGTCACTGGTGCCTAACGAGATCATGGCGGGGACATGGCCCAGCGCGAAAAACACGTTCAAGGGGATCCCGCGCCGTTGGGCCCACTTGCGCACCTCGAGCGCCGGAGGCAACCGACATGATTGGGTTGGTTGCACATAGAGACAAAAAAAAAATGTGGGGGCACCCCCAGGTCTAAGATCTCAGCACGCCTCCAATGTAGCCCTTTTTGGAACGTCTGAACTAAGGGACTACGTGGCATAAACCTTGTGGCTTCAGAGCTCTGAACCTCCGCATATTGGGAGCCTGGGGGTATACCTTTATCACTTGTGGTGCAGCGCCTCCACTAACCCGGATCCCCATTATAGAGATTATACCCTGACAAAAACCTAACAACACAGTATGCACACAGCAACCTTTTTATATCACACAATAACAAATGATATGCAGACTTATCATTAACATTTACATACACACCACAACGTGGCTCGGCCACCCTTATTGGGATAGGTCCTGTACATAAGCAACTCGTGCGCTCTCCTTAGGAGTATGTCTCTAATCAGTAAACTATGTGGTACCATATGCAATTCTCTTAGGAAACCCAATTAGTTGTGGGAGGCGGGATCAGCGCCTGGTGACCGTGTAGTGTGCACGTGTAGACAAGGATCACCTTCCGGTCACTACGATGACCTTGACTCTCCACAGGGCCCCCGTGATAATCCAGCCTTGCGCCTCTCTCCCTTCTGCAGCACCCCATCAGACGGGAATCCAAGATGGCGGCCGCAACTCCGCAGCTCCGCATATGAACCTCACTAGGAAACTTCCTGACGACTATGGCGTCCTTACAAATACAGCACACCTACGATGGCGGGGAAAGACTCCTGGGGCTGTGGGCATACCCTACCTAAGCAGACGGTCACTGACCTCTGCTCTCGCACCCGAGGTTCCGCCAACCTCCTCCTCTCCCCTCCCTCGCTGCTCTGCCCCACCGCCCACACGCATCCGGTTCTGCATACACAGTCTCGCATCCCATTGGTCCTCAGCCTCAGCGACCTTCTCACCATCAGAGTTCATAGTTCAACCCCTTCCAAGTCTCTTACTTAATATTACCCTTGCGCGCGCCTTCCTCGCGCATGCGCAGCCCACTGGTCGCAGTAACTCTCGCTGGCAAACAGGGACAATATGGCGCTGCCTATGTAATTGACAGCGCGGAACCTTTAATATATGCACATCCTTACATAAGCATGGAGTAAAAGCTTTAGCAATCTTTGCAACTCAAGCTGTGTGCCTCCATCTTTTGTTTGTTGGCACGTGAGATGTATGTCAATACCTGTGGAGCCTTGTAGACGGATGTCAAATAAAGCCCCTTTTATGTCTTACAAACGTTCATGGTGCCTATCCTTTTTCTGCTGCTTATTCATGCCCAGCCTACACCTACTCAGCACCCTGAACAGGTATGAGAGACTGAGCACTGCAATGTATATAGTCAATCTGATGTGAACGCTTTCAGAGCCGAGTAAGGAGGGTTATATAAGTATCTGGGGAACAGGGCTAAACCAGCTCTGGTTCCCATCGTGTAAAAAAAAAATGGTTCAAGAGGGTTGCTGCTTTAACCCTTTGAGTTCTGGAGAAAGCAGTCACATGAACGCGGCGGCCCTTATCCTCCTCTTCCATTTCCTGGCGATCTAACCTGAAAACAACATTTTTCTGTGAGCGTGACGTACAGTAGTGACCACCCCTGGAGTGCCAGACCCCATGAAGTAATGACTGGGTCTTGGGACACTCTAAGGGCTGACATGTACTGCACATCCTCACACTTTTACGTCTCTTGTTACCAGCATCAGTGAGGACGTCTATTAATGGGAGTCTCCGCTCATTATACATACAGTCACTGCGTCTCTTGGGAACAAGCTGTCATATTATAACACTTAGGTGCAGTTAAGCGCAGGGATGGAAAAATCCTGGGCGCCGCTCTGTTTGTGCTGGTTCTTCGCTGGTCTATTGTGCTGGGCGTGAGGCTGTGGAGGCGGGAAAGTAGAGGGAAAGGGTGTGTGCGCATTCAGCAGTCCTATGCACCTGTTTCGGTGGTAAAACACCAGAGGGCAGGCTTGAGGCAGACTGGAGAAGAAGTCCTGCGCACAGCACTCTGTGGTGATGGCGGTTACCAACCACCAACAGTGCACCAGTATTAGTTAACTACAATAGGTGAATTTCTCACTTAAGGAGGTGGGTCAGGGTTTTTGCAGCACTTTAGGGGGTGGGAGGAGGTAGAGAGATTTTGCAGCACTTGATGGGGGACTGTGTTTGTGTCAGTGTGTGTGTGTCACAGATACACACACTGACATGTAGAGCCTTGGACAGGGGGCTTAGGGAGGGTGCTGGGGAAACCACCTCTCCCCACCTTTCTCCCCCCCATCAATAATATTCTCTGGCTCCTAAAAATCATTTAATAGATCAGTGTTTCCCAACTCCAGTCCTCAGGGAACCCCAACAGGTCAGGTCTTAAGGACATCCCTGCTCCATCACAAGTGGCTCAATCAAAATGACTGAGCCACTGATTGACCCACCTAGTCTGGGAGCAGGGGCTATTAAATATCCTTATGAACCTGACCTGTTTGGGGTTCCCTGAGGACTGGAGTTGGGAAACACTGTAATAGTTTAACAAATTAGATGTAAATGTGTGAACAGAGCTTTCTAGAACCTCACAGGTTTGTTCTTCATGATTCCTCAATATGTATTCCATCCGAGACATAAATAAGATACTGTCTCCCCCTCCCCCCCAAAACAAAAACGAAAATGCCTTTTTGTATTCAATGACTGTACTTTATTTGTTATGTGCATACGAACGCAATGTATCTGTATATGTTCTCTGTCTGTTTCCAATAAAGGAAAAAATAAAAAAAAAATAAGATACCTGTGAGTTTCAAAAACGCAGTACTGTAATTCTCCTGATAGTTCATTTCAAAGTTATCCTGGTGCCCTGAATGTACATATATTAAAACCAACTGAGCAAGTTAAATTCAAAAGGTGCAAACAAATGCCTCCTTGAGCAATATATATTTGTATCAGCAGCATATTTGATTTGTTCGTCTTGCAATGTTAGAACACCATATTAAATATTTCCAAAAGGAAATTAAATTCATGTGAAACAATTCAAGAAATATTAGACTGCAACACAATTTCTAAGGCTCACATTAGGCCTCCTTACATTTTTCCTTCCAGTATTAATCATTCTGAAAGTATGTTTACTTTCAGAGCTACCAGTACTGTACTATTTACAATGATTGGACATACTTTTAATAAGAATGTGGCTAGAATATGAACTCAAAGCTGGATTTATCTCCGCTGGGACACTCTCATTTCCCCACAACAGGTGGGGTCTCTCGTTACCGCAACACCCGCGACCGTGGAAGGTACCCCGAATCTTTCACCCCATTTCAATGTCATTGCAGATATTTAATGACTCTACGATTCTTTGCAGAGCTGAACTTCGACTTCAACCCGTAACGCAAACATTTTGGCAGATTGCAAAAATAAATAAATAAAGCCCCCCCCCATTTCTGAATAGTTTGGGAAGTCAGCAAAACATGCCCCCCTCATGTAATTAGAGAATGCCCAATGCAAGTATATGAAATTACAAATACCGCTGCACACGAACGTCCTTATTTTTTGAGAATGCCATACAAAATACACCATTCAATCACATAAAAAATTAAGGCATTTTGGTTCTGTGAGGTAGCAGTTCTGCACTACTCTTTGCACCGGTGCCCGTCAAAAATGAGCAATGTTTTTTCTGTGAGGTTTTTGAAGATTACGTTGCACGTTTGTAAAACAGGTTCCGAGCAGAGCCGCCGACAGCTTTCATGAGGCCCTGGACTAGAGTTTCCACCGGGCCCCCCATGTCAGCTGCCTTGCTCACCCCCTCTTACACTCCCCCTCCCTTTGCTCTCACCCCCCTCTATTTCTCTCCCCATTCTCGCACCACCATCCAGCGTGTATTTCCCCCTCCCCCTCATATACCCTCTCCCCTCATATGCCCTCTCCTCCCTCTCATATACACCCTCTACTCCTCCTTACTTATACTTGAAGAGTATAGTAAGAAGAGTTTCAAAAGAAGCCAATTACACTGATACGTTTATTAGATTTATACTTTCATTAGATATTGTTCTTGAAAACTGCAGGACTTTTGCACGCAGATAAGGGTGGGAAAATAGGTATGGGGGGGAAGGATAGGTACAGGTTAAGGGGGGATAGGTACAGGGTAAGGGGGGGATACGTACAGGGTAAGGGGGGAATAGGTACAGGGTAAGGGGGGATAGGTACAGGGTAAGGGGGGAATAGGTACAGGGTAAGGGGGGGATACGTACAGGGTAAGGGGGGATAGGTACAGGGTGAAGGGGCGATTGATACAGTTGTAAGGGGGATAGGTAAAGGGTAAGGGGGTATAGGTACAGGGTAATTGGGGAATAGGTACAGGGTAATGGGGGAATAGGTACAGGGTAAGGGGGGATAGGTACAGGGTAATGGGGGAATAGGTACAGGGTAACGGGGGATAGGTACAGGGTAAGGGGGGGATAGGTACAGGGTAAGGGGGTATAGGTACAGGGTAGGGCGGATTGATCACAGTGTAAGGGGGGATAGGTAAAGGTTAAGGGGGGGATAGGTACAGTCTAAGGGGGAGAAATTGGTAAGGGGGAAAATAGGTATAGGGTGAAGGGGGGAAATAGGTATAGGGTAAGAGGGGATAGGTACAGGGTAAGTGGGGATAGGTACAGGGTAAGTGGGGGAATAGGTACAGGGTAATGGGGGAATAGGTAAAGGGTAAGGGGGGATAGGTACAGGGTAAGGGGGGATAGGTACAGGGTAATGGGGGAATAGGTACAGTCTAAGGGGGAGAAATTGGTAAGGGGGAAAATAGGTATAGGGTGAAGGGGGGAAATTGGTATAGGGTAAGGGGAATATGTATAAGGTAAGGAGAGGAATAGGTACAGGGTAATGGGGGAATATATATATGGTAAGGGGGGAATAGGTATAGGGTATGGGTGGAAGAATAATTATGGGGTAAGGGTGGAGGTAGGTGAGGAGGGAAAAAAGGTATGGAGTAATGGTAAAAAATAGGTATGGGGGAAAGGTATGGGGTAAGGGGGGGTGAAAGGCAGAAAAAAAGGTATGGGACTAGTGGGGAGGTGGAAGGGCAAGGGGGTTAGGGGGGCAAGGTATGGGGCATGGGGGGGTTGAGAGAAAGACATATTGGCTGAGGGAAGCTTTACAGTACCTTGGTATGCAGTGGAGGGCTGGAGGAGGAAGCAGGAACACGTGGTGAGCCCGCGGAGGCTCAAGGAGGGGACTGTGAAGGGAACTGCAACGGCCCACAGAGGGGCCCTTTGAAGGGGCCTGTAATGGCCCACAGAGGGTCCATGTGAAGAGGACTGCAATGTCCCAAGGAGTGGCTCTATGAAGGGGCATTGAGGTGGCCTGCAGGGGGGCCCTGTGAAGGTTGTGGTTGCTCCTAAAATCAGTAGCGGGGGGGGGGGGGGTTGAGAGGGGAGAGAGAGCACTGGGCGGCAGCACCAGACCCAGGGGTGGTTTAGGAGTAGAACTAAGCAGCTGCACAGCCGGGAAGATTCAAACATGCTTTTCTCGCCTGTGCAGGAAAGCCCTGATTGATCTAAGTTTCCATTACTGACTTGTTGGCCAGTGGGCCGGGCCCCCTGTCTCACCAGGGCCCAGGGCAGGAGTACTGGCTGTCCCCCCCTGTTGGTGGTCCTGGTTACGAGCACCACTAACCTGCAGACATGTATAAATCAGAGAATGATCCTGCTCAGTCACTATATATAAATTGTACAACCGTGCATGTAAAAAGTCCTAAATCTCCTACAGTACGTCTGAAGTCTCGTAATGGTAAGAAAGCGATGACTCTACACTGGGGTTCATGTGAGATATTATATTAAGTGTATATAACCTTGGAGCGGTGCTGTGCCGCTTGCACTGTGTGGACTTCCTAGATATTATATTCGTTTTATATCGGATATTGACTTACGAAAGACCATCACCTCTCCCACATAGTTTTCTCTCCATACAATAACATGTAGATAGTATATGTCCTCCGAAGGACGAATGCCAAATCTAGTGGACATCTTACAAGGCAACATTGGTGTCAAAATGACGCTAACATTGTTTTTTTTAATTATCCTGCATCTCGTAGCCTCAGTGTATCCAGCTACTTTGTAACCAAATTTTCCGCATGTACTTCGACTTGTGATTTGGGGACCATCTTACAATATGCTTTGTTTATGAGACTTCTTTGCACTCTTTACATTAAATTGCTTGGTGTTTGACCACTATTAGTGTCACAGCTGTTTATGAGTGCTGCAGGTACTCTCTCATTTTTGCAACATTAAAAAATAGGCATAATACCAATTTTGGGGGTATTATCATGCCATATATCTCTAGGAAGTAAGATAGCCAAGGGGGGAAGGTAGTGTATTTTTTTAGTTGTGTTAAACCCTTTGATGCCTGTGGTGTACCTTGGTAACCACAGGCATCAAAAGGGTTCCTGGTATTTTTACCATAGGGATCTGTAACAATAGATATCACAAAAGCCTATGATAGAAATAGTATTAATAGTATTACCGGTAATTAACGCATTATTAATGGTCACATTAATTCCTGCATCGCGAATCTGGGTAAAATATCGCACCCGGTAAATTATTACAGCAAGCTTGAAGGATTCAAGGGTTTCTTTTGTTTTTTTTTGTTTTTTTAACGGGAGCGATATTAACTCTGTTTTAAGGAGTTTGATTTATCCTGACCTAAGAAAGAGACTGATTATAGGACGGTAGACTGAGCACATGCCGTCTTGCAGAAAAGCATTCCTTGGGTAAGAATTGAATTATTATCCGCACAATCAGTGCAGGGTTTAATCTCACGTTTAGTTTGCTCAGTTTGGGATCTCTATCTACAATTCCTTCTCCAAAGCATTAATATATTATGTTTCCCCGCTTTGCAGTTTGCTGATTGTACAGTATATCAGCCTTGATATAAAGATACTTTCTGTTACCATGACCTGTCAGTGGAAAACAGGCTTTCTAGATGTCAGTTAATGCTACTAATATTGAAACATTATTTATAGCTCGCTGAAGCGAGGGCTTTGTTCTTTTTCTGAAAGCCTTGCTGATAGGCATCTGGGACAAATGTATTCTGCTATAAAGTTTCCTTTGCTACTTCAAGTCTGGAATCCTCGCGTATGATAACTACACTGGGTAGATTATACATTACCTTTGCCTTTACCGTACACATTAAAGCGGCAATCCAAGTGCGCAATTATTTTGGCAAATTTGTTTTACATAGGATTGAAACAGGGGGTCACCGGAGCTGAACCCCATTAATTTCAGGTCCCACGACCGCCTGTTTCCGGAGATACAGACCTCTGTAGGGGGTGCCGGTAGCCGCTCCACTCGGCTACCAGGGTTCATATAATGGCGGAGTTTTACAGCTCACATGCCCTGCGGACCAATAGGATGCCGTGTGGCCATCAGGTTCGGTTTCCCATTGGCCCACGTGATGCGAGAGCTTTAATCTTGACTGAGATACTGGCACCCCCTTTGCAGTTCTGTATCTCGGGAAGCAGGGAGTTCCCGGAACTAAAATGAATGGGGACACACTGCTTCAAGCCTGCGTCAAATAAAAAATGTAAACATACAAAAAAAAAGCATTTGGATTGCTCCTTTTTTTTTGTTTCAAATTTTTTTATTAGGCATTTATGTAATAAACATTTTACAAACAAACATATCTTGGCCTAATACAGGGTTTTTCTCATTTTTGTTGGTAACAGAGATAGTCTCAGCGCGCCCCCGACCCTTCTGGATTGCTCCTTTAAGGCCTAGTTCCTTAAAGCTCAGTTAAATCAGGGCTCATAATGTGACATTACCTAAAACAGGTAAGGTATAAACAGTAGCCATAGTAAGCAGCAAGTCACAGAACACACATCTTTACTGAATTGAGTCAGCAATCTGTAATTACGTCTTTGTTTTGTTTAGATTTGCGTTTGCCTTACCAGTTTATGATTATTTGATCAATCTACTATTAATATGTGTAATTACTGGTAATAACTGTTTCACATATTACCTAGGTATGAAATAACTTTCCTTTTGAAAGTGTTTATAGTTTATTTCCTAATTGAGTGTATATTTATCGTAATCTCTGTAACTATAATCATGTAAAAACACATTCAACTATTCTTCTTCTTGGTTTAAAAAACATGTGGTGTGACAAATTATCAGTCTAAATTTAGTTTACCAAATGTGTGCCTGGGAACAGCAGCACGTTTGCTTACAGGATGGGGACGGCGCTATTTTCAGCTGCTGGGACCCCCTGGTTGGTGAGATACTTACAGGTGAAATTACCGGGTTTAAATCTACCACAGGGGAAAGAAAAAGGCTGCCAAATCTTGGGCCAGTAGGAAGCCGCAACATCATCGGTTGCGTCTTCCTAATGAATGGCCATTTAAATCACTTGAGAAAAACAGGAAGTAATACTTCTGCACCGATACTGTAAGTATTTTTGAAAATAGCAGTTTCCATCTCTGTAGGGCCCCCTGTTTCCATCTCTGTAGGACCCGTTTCCCTCTTTGTAGGACCCCTATTTCCATCTCTGTAGGACCCCTGTTTCCATCTCTGTAGGACCCCTGTTTCCATCTCTGTAGGACCCCCTTTTTCCATCTCTGTGGGACACGTGTTTCCATCTCTGTAGGACCCCTGTTTCCATCTCTGTAGGACCCCTATTTCCATCTCTGCAGGACCCCCTGTTTCCATCTCTGTATGACCCCCTGTTTCCATCTCTGTAGGATCCCCTGTTTCCATCTCTGTAGGACCCCCTGTTTCCATCTCTGTAGGACCCCCTGTTTCCATCTCTGTAGGACCCCTGTTTCCATCTCTGTAGGACCCCCTGTTCCATCTCTGTAGGACCCCTGTTTCCATCTCTGCAGAACCCCCTGTTTCCATCTCTGTAGGACCCCCTGTTTCCAGCATCTGTAGGAAGCCAACTGTGACGTCTGAACGACTTTTTTGCGCCACCTCTCAGTTATTCCTTTCCGTCGTTTTGCACTTATTTCTTTGACATCGTCCGCCTTTCTCTTCTTGGTCTCATTGCTCTCCGTTTGCCTCTTGTGCCTGTTTCCTGTTCGTACGTGCGGTTCCTTTTCCTTCAGTCTTCTGACATCATCTCTTTCCCCATGGGTTTTTCCCGCCCCGCTTTCTCCATTTTGTCCGTTTTCGTCACGTCACCTATGTTCCCGGTTGTTTACTTCCCGTTGGTCATTTCCCCCATGTACTCTCCATTGTTGGTGGTTCCCCTGTTCTTCTCGCCTTTATTGTATTCCCCCGGTTCCTTAGGTTTCCATATCTGTTTGACCCCGTTTCCATCTCTGTAGGACCCCTGTTTCCATCTCTGTTAAAAATGGGAGGTTAGCTAGGGAGGATTGCTGCATTAAGTAGGAAATTTTGCAATTTGATTTGAGTTACCATCCCGATTGCAGTGTGGGGATCAATTGTACCATGATTCGCTGGTAGTAAGAAGGTTTAAGTGTATAAAAGCTTTAGTGAAAGTTGTATAGTATCTCAGCTGTGATTCTGAAGATGGAAGACGTGTGCATCTTTTAATCATATTGTGTGCAATCTGTTTCCTTTGACCTTTCACTCACTTTACTAACCAACTGAGGACTACAGTATTTCCACCAAATTGCTCTATTGGAGTTTGAGGCAATAGTGGAAATGTATAATATAGATAAGGATTGATAGTCATAGCTAAACACTCTTCAAACGAGATTTTCTGTGTGGCTGTGTTATTAAAAATATGTGACATCTTTGATACACTCAGAACTCTCTCTGTTCTGAGGACCATTGCTGCAACAATTCAAAACACATTTGACAATGTCTTGCAGATTAAAGAGGCAACCCAAGTACCTTAAAAAATAAAAAAAATGTTTTAATATACAGTTCATCCCCCTTATAACGCTGTGCTTGGGGTCCAAAGAATCAACATCACGTTATAAGCGGATCGCGATACAAATAATGTACAATTGTATACATTGTTCAATAAAGTATTGAAGATACCAATATTCATGTTGTAAAGTATTAATAAATACGAAAATTGGGAGCCACGCTTGCATCACGGTATAAGCGGATTCGCGTTGTAACGGATCGCGTTGTAACGGATCGTGTTATAACAGGGTTGAGCTGTATATAGCATTGTATTACCTTTATTGAAAACTAATTACTTTAGCTGCCGATCGATTCCTTCTCCCGTGAACGGTCAGTAAAGATCCTGCTTCCGCGGGTTCACTAAATGGCTGCCTTTCAGTTTCAATCAATACTTCAGTCAGTGTAACTCAGCAGCTACAATGTTTTCTTATATTACGAAGGTAACATTATCTATTGTTACAAGTTTGCTGCTCAAACGGCTAACCGCTAAGGCAATGAAGGGGTTAAACACCCATGCCAGGCTTACTGTGGCTAGCGAGGGTGGGTGAAGGGGGAATTTGGCCCTTAGTGGCTGTTTAGGTCTTGCGGGGGGGTTGCGGTGGGACTTAACCCCTTCATTACCTTAGCGGTTAATACCGCTAAGGTAATAAAGGGGTTAACCCAACCGCTACCCACCCGCAAGGTCTAGACACCCATCCTTAGGGCTAATACCCCCTTCACCCACCCGTGAGGCCTAAGTACCCACCCCGGACTGACTATACCCACCCTGTACCCATTGAGTAGTATAGTGGTACATCATACCCATATAATAATAATATGGGCATGATAAGCCTCTATAGCACTCAATGGGCACCCTAATTACAATACATTAATACACAAGACACACAATAATAAAACATAACTAAACTCCAAAAAACCACACTTCACTAAATAAAAACAGGAGCCAGCTAATCCAATGAATACAAGCAATAACAACATCAACAATGAATTAATTAAACCATTAACCAATCAAAACAATTAATTCCTAAAACAACTCCGAATTATTTTATAAAGTAACCAATCCAACCACATTATTACTAAACCAACTCAAAATGAATAGTAACACTTACCAATCAAACCAATTAATTATTACAACATTCATGAATTAATGTAAACATTAAAATACAAAGAAAAAAATTCAAACAATTTCTGAAATAACCATAAAACGCATTAGCTAACATAATACAACATTAACTAAAAACGAACACCAATCGCAAACATTGTATTACCATTAAGCAGGAAAAACAAACAAACAATGACATCCACATAAGAAACTGAAATTAAAAAAAACCAACAGCAATACCAAGCCACAAATGCCCCCAAAATATTGTCATAATAATGTATTAATCTGTACCCTAAAGTTCACACCACGCTCATACACGTGGAGGATAGGAAGCATAACGGAGACAGCCCCAGCGCGCGGGACTGATCTCTAAGGACTGTGATTGCCCCTGCATACCATATGTGATGCCCTACCACTGAAGTTATCGTCACGATCGGGGATTATTAAAGATTTTACTCATGTAAGTGATTACTATTTTTATTTATTGGTAATACAATTTACATCTCTTATCTTGGTGCGCTTTTGTGTTTCTTCTTTCTTGTTCTCAGATTAATATATTATCAATCAATGTGCCTCCCCCCAAAAAAACAAAAAACACATCCAATGAAAAAACCTGTAAAAAGAGACATTTACAAACATTCAATATATTACTTACCATTAGAAGCTGTGGCCCTCCGACTCCCGGGGAAACAGGAAGCTCACGTACCTTGGAGGCCTCCAACAGCATCCAATGCCATCCGCCATGAAGATCCGGATCAGATACCCAAATCTTCTTTTTTCTTTCTTTAATTACCTTCTTCTATCTTCATCTGTCACCATTTCTTGTTCTTCTTTATCTTCTATCTTCATCTGTCAACCCAAAAAGCCACATGGTAAATCCCAACCGATGTTGTCTCGTCTTCTTCTTGGGCTCAAATGAGGCATCACGGCCTTAAATAGGGCTTGTGACGTCACATTTAGCCTCAAAATGGTTAACAGCCACCTGCATTGGCTGTTTAAACCATGTTCAGACTTTAATTAAAAAAAATTAAAAGACGTTAATTTAAAGGGAATGAGCCAGCCAATCAGAATGGCTGGCTTAATTTGCCTTTAAGAGACGTCACTAAATCCAAGATGGCCGGCGTCACATGGTATTTCAGCCAATAGAGTGTGGAATTGGTTCCCACGATCTGATGGCTGATGAAATACCATGTGACGCCGGCCATCTTGGATTAGTGACGTCATCTTAAAGGCAAATGTAGCACAGCCTTTATTGGCTTGGCGCATCATTCCCTTTAAGTGACGTCATTTAAAAAAAAAAAAATTAAAGTCGGAACATGGTTTAAACAGCCAATCAGGTTCCCTGCATTGAAAAGTCCCGCGTCACGTGACCGGGACATTTCCTTGCATAGGAGATACCGGCACCCCATAAAGGGGCCTGTATCTCGGGAAGCATGGGGTCCCTGGACCTGAAACCAATGCGGTTCAGCTCCGGAGACCCCCTGCACATCTACATTATGAAAGAAATTTATATTCAAATAAATTATTTTCGGCGACATTTCCGCTGTGAGAGGCGGCTCTCTCAGAGCCGCTCTCTCTGCAGCAGAAATGAATCGCCGGTTTAGGCCTTTTCAGAGGCTCGATGCTCTCCCTGGCAGCAACTCGCCCGTTTTGGGAATTTTGCTATCACAGGTAATCGAGGCTTTCTGAATACCCTGGCGATCAACCTTCTCTGAATGAGGCCCTTAGGGTATTGCTTGGATCGCTCCTTTAAGTAGGTGGCAAACCTTACAACATGTAATGTAATATAATATGAAGATGTGTATTGAGAAAGATGTTTAAAAAAACATTGGATAAATGTACGAAGAAGTTTAATTAATTGTAATTGTCTGGAAACAATTTGTCAGGTATCTCAGGGGAAGAAAACTTGAACATGACAATGTACCCAGACTGTTAACCCTACACAAAGTAGGTGTTCATGAACAGCTGATACTTAACTGTAGCAGGCTTTAAATGCCAATCAATACAGATAGGGCAACATACTCTTACATAGGAGTTGTGAATAGGTAAGATGAGGCTGCTTGGGATAGATTGGTAAAGTGCTTGATCCTGCATATTGCACTCTCATTAATCTACTCTGTTGAGTGTTGTGACGTAATTAGTAGTAGCAATTGACCATTTGCGTGGTGGGAGAAATGAAGAGTAATGATATTGGCCTTTAGTTTTCCAGATTTGCGCTATTACCAGATGTGTGTGTGTGTGTAGCACAGCTGTATCTTCCAGAGGCTCGGAAATTGAGTAGGAAATTATTATGTTTGTACATGTCTCCAACAGTAGATGAGACAGTCTATCAGGTGTGTGTGTATATATATATATATATTGGATGTGTTTAAGTGCGTGTGTGTGTGTGTGTGTGTGTGTGTGTGTGGGAGTGTGTGTGTGTGTGTGTGTGTGTGTGTGTGTGCGTGTGTGTGTATATATATATACACACACACACACACACACTTAAACACATCCAATGGATTAGGTATCCTGCACTCATATCTCAGAGATATAAACTTAATGATTTATCTGAACATAAAAATCAGCTTTTCACGTACTGATTGTTAAACTGCTCGTTTGTGTCATGTCGAGAAGTGAGATCTGTTCATTTAAAGCCCATTAATTTTCTTTTCAATATCTTCAAGCTTATTTTCATTCTTTTAAGTTAAGGTAACAACCCATTCTTTATTTTTTTTTGCATTAGAGTAAAGCAGCGGTGCGGCCTGAAGACAGTGTAAATAACTCTGCTGTTATTAAAGGCTGTCATCATAACAGAGCAGGCCCAAGAACTTCATAAATCATTGCTAAGGTTTACCATGCTTAAAATGTGCATACATTAGGTATTAGGAAGATACAAGCCCTGCTAAATGTACATCAGCCACTGATCCCACGTGAAATGCATTTTCCAGAAGTCACACATAATAACTATGACGAGTATATTTTTTATGCCTGTTTGACATCCTACTATCAGTCTTGTATTTGTGTGGCACTTGCCATTAGCCTCTATCTTGGAAGAATGTTCTAATGTTTAAGGGCGCAGTCCAGCTTGGAGTTGTATTTTAACGAAAATATTCATTTAAATAGCACCTTCTATTTCACGTTCATTTTTTTGAATATCACAGACTATAAAAAAAAAAACGTACTGCTCTCGTGAGAGGCTTGTTACTAAGTACTTTTATTGGATCATGACTGTTAAGCCATTATTAGAACATTAATAACTGTGGCCAGTTTTAATAAATGATGTGTTCAGGTTGAAAATGGAAAGCAAAGACAGTGGGGGAGCAAAGAGGAGACAGTACGTGAGACTGTACCCACAAATGTGTGGGTTTCTGAAGATTTGAGTGTTTGCATGAATAGACAGAGAATTGTTTTGAAGAAAGAAATGCCAGTGATCACAGTGAGGAGAAGTACAAAAGCAGCACATTATTTGTGTTTCATGCATTTTTTTAAAGTGAATAGGACTTAGTCAGATCACAAAGCCTGAGCAGGATCTTGCTGGGAGGGGGCCAAATGTAACTCCTGGTCAATAAAACAACCCCTCTCTCCAGACAAAGCAGCAGTAAACGCATGAATGGCACTGGCAAAGCCGGAATATACTCCTAAATAGAATCTGTACATTCTTTCCCACAGAAGTCAACGAAAGGATCCGTTGTCCTGGACTACGTATTCCGTCACCTAAACCTCGTGGAGATAGATTACTTTGGGCTACGTTACTGTGACAGAAATCATCAGACGGTGAGTGAGAGACACAGGAGAATTCTGGTTTTCCAACCATAACGTTTCCTTCTGGGATGACCTTTGTTAACAGTTTCTCGTGACAGTTTTTGCATTTGTATCACTCAACCAAGGACAGCACTGGGCATGTGAACTGGACAACGTCTTGAGAAACAAATTTCTTTGAAAACAAAGTGGGTGGTGTAAAGATATCCATACATGAATGTCCCTGTTTTATATGGTATAGTAGGAAGCATTAGGCATCTCTTTTACATGAATGAAAGTTAATTGTACTCTACTCCACTTCTCACCATATTGATAGGGGCTTAAGTACCCCAGTATAATGCACCTATACCTTATATATTAAATGTAAGTTGGCTCAGTACTGCCATGTTGATTTGGTTTGTGACTTCTGCATGTTAATCCACACCAACACCGAGAACGAAGGCCTTCCTCCAGTGTTGTGGCTCTTCTAATGGTGGTTAGCGCAGGTTAGAAGTTGTTAGAGTTGGGCTGTGTGTTAAGCAGTTGTGTTTATTGGAGAGCTCTTGTTCTAATGTTTGGAGCTCTGTTGTGTAAGCAGAAGTAGTTGGATAGTTGTTGTGTACTATTGTACATATATTGCATTGTTAAAACCTGTTACTTCAAGAGGCTGTGAATTAAATGTTAAAATCCATGCACACTATTTACTTTAAGTTTCTTTTTTGCCCACCCTTACGTTTAGCATCCTCCTAGGTCAGAAAATATTTAATCCCAGCATATTCAGGATGTCCAAAATATGAATACTGGCACTAAAGATAACTATAGGAAAGGAGAGTGACTTTTGTCAATAAAAATGAATAGGCAATGTAAAAATCAATTGACAGTATTCATACAAACATGCATGAAAAAAAGAATCCATATCGATGCACTCACCTATATTAAGTGTAGCCCCGGTAAGAAATGGGGGCTATATATCTTTCTCCTACGGTTGTAAGTCCTGTTAAGGGCAGGCCGCCAGTAGTTATCATGGGTTTTTCCCCGCTTCAAGCCCTGCCTTGAGTGATAGAGGCAGGCCCCTCACTCTGTATGCAGGCCTGAGACATAGGGGAGGTCCTGCTGACATCATGAGGGTTGGGACTGTCTAAAGTTAGTTCTGCCTGTTCCTGTAAGTGACAAGTAGTTCTGTCCTGGGAGCAGAGAGTGCTGGTGTGTCTGATCGGAGAGGCCATGGTTAGAGTGACAACTGTGATTGGAGAGGAGGCAGAAGACCAGCCTGTTTAGAGCTGATAAAACTAAGTGGACCAATGCCCCTCACCCTACTCAAGGGGTGAGGGGGGAATCTTGCCTCACCCAGAGGGTATACCCTAGGGGTGAGTGTTGGGGGGATATTGGAACCCCATACAGCCCATCCTGCAGGGATACAGCTTGGAGGAAAAGGAGAGGAGGTCAACATCCTGTACACTGCATATGGACTGCTGCTGTGTGCTGTTGTAAGGACAATAAAGAGACATTGCTGTTTTATACAAAAGACTGTGTGTGAGATTGGAATCTCTCGCCCTGGGACCAGGGCTTCTCTGGGAGGATTCCAGCCTATTCCCTAGGTTTTCGCCAGAGATGGAGGCGCTGCACCACCACCACTATAGATGAAGGCATATACCCCAGAAGCCTGTCCTTGTTATCCCCGAAACCACCGCGGGAGACTCAGGCCCTCCTGATACATAGTGTGATACTGCTAAATATAGAGAGATAGTGGCCTGAATGCTCAGTTAACACTCCTAATGCTATCCTGTATTTGCACAGAGTAGTGCAAAAAGTCAAAAATAGTGCCGTATTAAGCACTTATGGGTGTCCAAATTGGAGTGTCAAAGTACTAGCCGAATCCTAAATATTTCTCTCTGATTTAGAATGATCTTTCTATCACCATCTCTCTCATGTAGATCCACTATCTTTATTCCCATGCATCTTAATAATGTTGGATCTTCATCATCATTAAGGGCAAAGTGTCTGGAAACACTATGGGGGCTATGCACTAAACTCCGAGCTTTCGCGCTGGCCTGAAAAAAATTAGCACGTCCGATAAAAAATGAAGCCAGCGGCGCGATTCACTAAGGCCCGCAGCCCATTTTTTATCGGACGTGCCCAAAACTGGCTTATCGTGCGTGCAATATATTCCCCCCCTGCTATCGCACTTAAAGTTCCCGTACGCTAGCTGATTGAAAAAAAAGCTGCTTGTAACATTTGCATGGAGATTTGCCATCTCCATGCAAGGCTGTTACAAGCGATCGTACAATAAATAAATACATTTTAATTATTATCAGTCAATGTGCCTCCCCCAAAAAATCAAAAATCACATCCAATGAAAAAACCTGAAAAAAGAGACATTTACAAACATTGAATATCTTACCATTAGAAGCGGTGGCCCTCCGACTCCCGGGGTAACAGGAAGCTCACGTACCTTAAGGCCTCCAACAGCATCCAATGCCATCCGCCATGAAGATCCGGCTCAGGTACCCCAACAGCCTCTGCCTGCACGGAGCTTCTGGCCCCGCCCCCTCTGACACAGACAGAGCAGGGAAGCAGCCTCTGCTGCATGGAGCTTCTGGCCCCACCCCCTCTGACACAGACAGAGCAGGGAAACAGCCTCTGCCTGCACGGAGCTTCTGGTCCCGCCCCCTCTGACACAGACAGAGCAGGGAAACAGCCTCTGCACGGAGCTTCTGGCCCCGCCCCCTCTGACACAGACAGAGCAGGGAAGCAGCCTCTGCACGGAGCTTCTGGCCGCCCGTGCACAGCTCTGCCCGCCCCCAGGTTTCCCTGCACGCAGCCCGCGCCCTCCCTAAATAATCTTGCGCGCCCCCCAGTTTGCGCACCGCTGTGTTAACCCATAGCACGCTGTTTCTGTGCAGAGGGGCGCAGTTCTTGGGGATCGCTTTCAGATGTCAGCCTTTGGGGTGACGCAGATAAAGACTGAAGAGGTTCTGAATGAATTCATCTGTGCTTTCCAAGTCAGTTATATATATAAAAAAAAGGGTGTGTGTGTGTGTATATATATATATATGTGTGTGTTTATATTGTAAATATATATGGGTACGTTGGCATTACATTTATATCCCCATTTTAAGAGCATTATTAATTTTTTTATAAATCGGATCAGGCTAAACATTGTTGGCTTGGTAGCCAGTTATTGTGTCGCTCATTATTCTGCATTTCCAATTATTTGTCACGCTGTAAGGACATATTTAATGTTACCCTGTTACACCTATTTCTTAGTTATAATTATTATCTACTTGTTATTTTTTTTTCATTGTATTTATTTATTTGGAATTGCAAGACCTAATAAGTATAAGACAATAATATAATAATAATATAATATAATAATTACTGTATAATATAAATCAGAAAGAGTAAAAATATGAATAAAATATTAGAATTCAAAGCCAGCGTTTGTCAAAAATTCACTATGCTCATGAGTGTAATAAAACGAATTAAAGGAAAAAATAGATTGAAAGAATTCCATCAAATGAACTTTCTTACGCGCTACTCTATACATCACACAATGGATATGAAATTAAAGTAGACTTGAGTCGAGCAAAGGAAAGAAAGCATAAGCATAAGTTGGGTGTAGATTGACTTTAGCTGAACTAAAGAGATTTTTCTAGTTTAAATGAAACATACACGTTACATTCCAAGGTTTAGAATGATATTGCAAATATATCATTTGATTAGGATATTTTGTGGGTTAGAATAAGGAATTCAAATATTTTTGGTTGATGTTCATTATTAATGCTCTCACTTGTGGGCAGTACATTATTTTATACCTTACATATAAAGTAGAAGGGGATCGTTTCTTAGCACGGGAAAGTACGTTTTTAATCCTTTCACTTAAATGGCCTAGAATACAGTAATGAAATCAAGGTAATAATAATACTTTCCTTTACTTTCATTTATTCAGCTCTTGTGAATTATGCCACAAATAACCAATTCATTTGACTGTTTGAGTCATTCAGAGCATGGTATTATTGTCACTTTGTATGATTTGGTAAAGTAATCCAATTAGACATACAGTACACAATCTATTTTATCAAGCTAAAAACTCGGCCCCACAGCATTATATAGTTATATATTGATATATTGTATCAGTAAACGTCATTCACTACAGTACATTATTTGAGTACTGAGGAAAAGGCGATTAAATGTTCTTTTTGACAGGAAAAATTCTGTATTTAAAAAGGAAGGTATTTTGATATGACACGTTCTGAAGATTAGGTGTCTTTAATGAGACCTTAGGCATGTTTTTCTTTACTAAGCCTATTTTCATGAAAAAAAGGTAAAAAAAATAATTAAAGCACCTTAATTAGTTTTACTTCTACTACGTCGATATTTAATTGTGCCAACTGGAGTGTTACTGGGAAAGTTGCAAATAAATAAAATAAAGTGGTAAATAAAGAAGCCCCAATGCACATCCAATAGGACGCCTGATATGCTTCATGTCTACATGTTTTTTCTTCCCATAAGTATGAGTAATGTAGTTAAATATTTTGGCCAAAACATGTTAAGTCGGCAACCATGTAAAGGTATCACCCCATCAGCATGTTCCTGCACTACCAGTGTTATACTGTGTCCTTTGTATTTCTTCCACTGCATAGAGAAAAGAGGAAATAAAACAATGATATAGTCAATAGCTTGGGAATCCATCATGAAAGGAAGTTGACAGATCTGTCAGAATTCATGTTGTTAGGTAATTGACAGTGTGAGTCTATATCTGCTGACTTGTAGAAAGGTTAGAACAAGTGAATTGTTTATGGAACACACGTTGATACAAAAACATACCCATCCAAGGCCAGGATATAGCCATTGCACCCAGACTTCTGATAAGTCATTTTCAAGGATGGAAACAGGTTATTGTCTTATTTTCTTTTATTGTTGCGTAATTTCTAACACTAACAAACTACATCGCGTTTGGCTGCTAACCAGGCGATTTCTTTATTAGTTTTTGCTTAGAACCATTTTGTCAGACCGATTTACATCGAGCACAAAAGAAATCTCCTTTCTCCGTTCATCGTATGCCTATTTAGTCTATATGCCTGTAGACGACGCGTATTTATAAATATATGAACTGTAAGAGATTTGTATGTGGATATTTGATTTGATATTGGACAGAGAAAGGATGGAGAAGGATATATAAGAAACATACGTTTATTGTCATGTGACTTGTATGCAGTACCAAAGGGGATAACATGCAGATGTGCTATATCTGAGCTACAGTGCAGTGAAAAACTAGAAGTGCCCTAAGAAATTGTGAAACAATTTTTTTTTTAAAGTGCAGGGAAAAAATGTATATTCTTCCCAAGCTTATTGCCGCAGCAAAGTTTATAACCACCTTTCTCCTAAGGGAAGAAATCGCTCAATGACTACTGCACTTGAACTTGGGCCTGATGAATAAATATGGGTGGGATGGGTGAGCTTAAACTAAGAGGCGGGGCCACATACCTCCCAACAATTTACAATTAGGCACACACAATCCTGGCAAGTTCAAAACTCTGTTCCACAGTATCATATTTGTATATATTTAATTGTACAACTAGTGCTACTGGGGAAGTGACCTCAAATATACAACGGTAAACAGAGCTGCACATCCAATAGGACAGCATTATTGCATTCATTTCTATGTTTTTTCTTCTCATAATTATGGGTAATTTAGCTTAATCTTTAGGCCAACACTTCTAATCAGTTTTAACTAAAGTACACTGTAGATCACATACTGTGCTTCTACATTTCTCAGCCTTGCGGAACTGAATACATGTCACGCATTCCATGCTATTGACAGACCTGATCAGTCTTCATTGTACTTCATTCGGACAATACATTTCCAAAATACACCAGCTTCTCTCCCACATGCTCCCCTCCTCGCCAGCTTCTCCCATATATACTCTTCTTCTCACCTGCTTTTCCTTAACATGCCTCTCTCTTTCCTGCTTCTCCTCTTCATGTCCCCCCTTTCTCTCTCTCCTCCCTTTCTCACACTCACCCCCCCTTTTTCTCTCTCACCCCTCCCCTTTTTCTCTTTCCCCCCTCACTCTCTCTCTCCCCCTTCACTCTCTTTCTCTCTCCCCGTTCACTCTTACTCCCCTCTCACTCTCATGCTCTCCCCCTCACTCTCTTGTTCACCCTCGCTCCTCACTCTGCTACTCTAACTCTTGCCCTCTCACTCCCACCCCACTCACTTTCACACCTTTCCTCCCTCATTCTCTTACTCATCAGCAGACCATGTGCGCCACAAAGCTGATTGCGCTGATTCAGAGGAGGCAGAGCAGGAAGGAGGGATCCGGGTGAGGAGGAAATACGTGGTTGCAGCAGGATCCCACGTGAAGGCTAGCTGGGCAGTACGATTGGCCCAGCAAGCCTCGCGATAGTTCCTGCTGCAGTCAAGGCTCCTCCACTCCGGCTGTTCCTCATCTCCCGGCAAAGATGCACCTCCATGCTGGCTGAACAACAGTATTCTGCGGACCTTATGTTTGATACCCCTGGACTATATCATTTTTTTCAACCAGTTTTCTCTATGCAGTGTAGGAAACAGAAAGTATAATACAGTATAAAATTGGCAGTGTAGGAAGTGCTTGAAGGGCACTACGTTAACGTGGTTGCAGGCTTAACATGTTTTGACCAAATCATTGACCTAAATGACCCATTGAAGAAAAAACATACAGAAATGAATCAATGTGTCGTCATATTGGATGTGCTTTGGGGCTTCTTTATTTAATACTGTAATCCAAGATAAAAATACACGCTGAACCCAGCAAAGGAACATCATTAAAAGGGCTCTTAAGCACTCATGTTCATATTTCTGAAGAAAGCGTGCAATAACCACTACAATATATTTGATATACAACTCAACCCCCTTATAACGCTGTGCTTGGGGTCCAAAGAATCACATCGCGTTATAAGAGGATCGCGTTAGAAATAATGTACAATTGTATGCCTTGTACAATAAAGTATTTAAGATACCAATAATTGTGTTGTAAAGTATTCATAAATACGAAAATTGGGAGCCACACTTGCATCGCGTTATAAGCGGATTCGCGTTGTAACGGATTGAGTTATAACGGGGTTGAGCTGTATTTGTTAAATAATATACTCTCATTAATATTTTGACATATCTAGCTAAGGATTTTGCAGTATTTTCTGTGGCATCAATTTCAGCCTTCACTTGCACATTATGCTTTTAAGCACCAACCCTAATTACAGTATGTATATATGTATATCTTTATTTATATAGGGCCATTTATGTACATAGTGCTTCACAGCAGTAATACACGTGACATAATAATATGATATAATAGGAGCAAGTGCTTCAGACATAAAAGTAACAGTAGGAAATGGAGTTCCTGCCCCGAAGAGCTTACAATCTAAGTTGTAGTGGCATGCAATACAATGTAAGTTTTGTGTAGGCCACCAAACATTTGTAGCTATAACTTGCCTGATGTGACAACCTGTCACATTCACACGCACACAGGCTTGCCGCCCACCCTCATCTGGTGGTGGGTTGCATTTATTCTCTGTGTCCAGGTGATGTGCCCTCTCACAGGAACAGGTTATATTGTACTATCTACCATATGTCCTGATCTGGTGCAAGCCATCACTAACAACTACTAACTTGCGTAAGGGTTAAATTGGTGGTGTCACTGGTAAAATTAGCTGCTATTATTTGACCTGACACACATGCCTGAATTATCGAGCATAATTTTAATGAGCAAGGGTGTAACTCGCCCCCCCCCCAACCCCTTTTTCAACAACCCTTTGAATATCTGCTTCCATTTCTGTCTCACACCTACAGTATAATTGTGATAAATGTAAGGTGTAAAATGAGCAATTCGTAGTGAAGTCACTAATGCCATCCAAACGTTTTTCAAACCCCATTGTTCCATTCTATTACAGCCTTGAAGGCAGACTACACCCTAAACTTTAAGTATTTTTCTTGTTATTAAAAAGCCAAACCTTTAAAAATAAAAAAGTATGGAGTATGGAGTTACCATGTTGCCACTCTGGTGATATAATTGAGGGTAGCGGAAGTTCCAGGTGCACGTCAGTGTCATTTCATAGAACTTTCAACTCTCCGTCATTGGCAGGAAGATTTATTTTTGTTTGTGAACCATTGTGTACAATTAAATGTAAAGGTACACATGCCTCAGAATAACAAACAAAAATAAAAAAGGAAACCACAACACAGAGCCAAATATATTTCTTACACCATTTTTAAGAACATGGAAATGTATTAATTATTTTCATCAAAATACTGATATATATATACTGTACATGTATATGTTAAAGGAATATTTTGGGTGTTGCCCAAGAAATGTATATTTATAAGCCTCTGATCTACTGTATAATTAGATAACTAGTCAATATTAATGTGATTTAAGATCTGATGAAAAACCAGGGCATGTTTGTCACTCATGTACTGTATCTTACATAGTCATACAGTATAGTAGATGAGGTTGAAAAAGATGTGTCTAGCGAGCTTAGACGACAGGGATAGTCATCCAACATTTGTATTTACAATATATTGATCCAGAGGAAGGCAAACATAAAACCCCAGTGAAACATTATCCAATGATAAATTCCTTCCCTATAATGGCATTTAGATGTCTCCCTGGATCAACATCCTTCCCATGTATACTTATTTGGTATATCCCTGTATACCTTTCCTTTCTAAAAAGATATCCAACCTTTTCTTAAAGTTATCTATTGTATCTGCCATCACAGTCTCCATGGGTAATGAATACCACATTTTAACTGCCCTTTCTGTAAAGAACCCTTTCCTTTGTTGCTGGTGAAATCTCCTTTCCTCCAACCTTAAGGGATGGCTCTGTGTTATTTGTACAGTTTTTTTGAAAGTTCCTTGTATTGACCTTTGTGCCAGGGCCTTTCCCCGGTTTAAAAAGGCAGCACACATAATGCCGGGTCTGTAGCTAATGAGCCCAGCAAGGAGCTGGTTAATTATAGCTAGAGTCAATTAGCCAGTCTCCACATGGCTCATCAGGCAGGTTTAAAAGGGTGCTGCACAAACTGCATGGATTTCGCTAGCACGTGGGAGGAGTGTACTGACAAGGAACGATCCCAAGGAACCAGATCCTCTATTCCAGGATACAGCGGTCCCTGGAACGCGCCAGAAGGTGCACGGACACCAACCCAGACCCGGAGATTGATATAAAGAGCCCCTTGCTTACAGGTACCTCTTTGGACTTTGGGGTTAGAGGTGGGCAAGAGGTCTAGCCTCCCAGCCCTGCAGATAGGTACTGGGAAGTGTGAGTCGGCCCTTACAGAGGGATAGACCCGTTTGATTTGGTTTTGCTGACATGAAGCTGTATTGTTTTGAAGCTGTTGGATAAATAAATGCTAACTGTTTATTTCCCCAGTCTATGTCTCCCTGGTTGTACCTCTGCACTCATCTCCTATAACCCTGTATAAATATTTGTAAATATTTATCATATACTTTAGACACCTCTTTGTAAACAAATCTAATGTAGTTAGCCTCATAAGTCAGACGTTATATCCCCTTTATTAATTTGGTGGCTCTTCTCTTACTTTTTATAGTTCCATAATGTATTTTTTATGGAGTGGTGCCCAAAACTGTACTCCATATTCAAGATGTGGTCTTACTGAGGATTTATAGAGTGGCAAAATGATGTTTCATTCCCTTTCCATCCATACCCTGATTTATGCAAGATAAGATCTTATTTGCCTTTGAAGCTACTGCCTGAGTCTGAGCACTATTGCTAAGCCTTCTGTCTACAAGCACTCCTAAATCCTTTTCCATCAAGAATTGATCTAATTCTGCCCCATTTAGTTTGTAATTAGCTTGTTTATACTGTAGTTGCTTCCTAAATGCATAACCTTACAATTTATCTGTATTAAACATCATCTGCGATTTACCTGCCCAGGTTTCCAGTTTATACAAGTCTTTCTGTAAAAAATGACTGCTCTGCCTTTCTATAATTAAGAGCTTTTGTTCAATCCATATAATATGTTTTTTTTTGTTTTTTGGTGTTTATTTCAAATGAGACCATGTTATCACTATTTCCCAAATGTTCTCTGACTTGAATATTTGCTATTACTTCTACATTGTTTGACATCACCAAGTCCAGTAAATGCCCCTCTCCTGGTTAGTTCCTCAGTGATTTGGGTCATTTAATTGTCTTTCAGCACCCCAAAAACCTGTGTCCTTTAGTTGAACTGTAAATGTCAGTGCTCCAGTCGATAATTAAAATCACCCATTATTAAAACATGACCTAGTTTTGCTGCTTTCTCCATTTGAAAAAGCATTTTGACTTCCTCAATCTGACAGGTATTTGGTGGTTTATAGCATATCCATACAATAAATATTTTTTTACTTTTACCCCCACTGCAAAATTCTATCCACGAGGTGTCTACATTTTCATCAACCCCTTCATAAATATCTTCCCTTACAATAACTTTTAAATCTGGTTTAACATGTAAACATACTCTACCAACTCTTCGATTTGCTTGAGCCCTACCAAAAAATGGAATGACCCTCTAACTTGCCCTGTCATTAGTTTCACCCCCCCCCCCTCCATGTTTTAGTAATGCCTGTGATATCAAATTGCTCCATTCTGTCAATTACTTCAAGCTCCCCTATTTTATCTGCCAGGCTTTTTGCATTAGCATTCATACATTTAAGGTTGTTACCAGTCTGTGCTTTGTTCGCTTATCTGCTTCTGTCTTTCTACTCCAATTGATTTTAGTCTTGAGAAGTTTACTAGTATTATTTGTAATTAATATGGGGTGCCTCCCTACTTGCCAAATGCCCCCTGCCCCCCCCCCCCCGAACTCCATCCCCATGGCCCCTAGCTATTTTCTATTCCTATATATTCTTTCTAGTCCATTACCTCTTGCTGTCCCTCCCCCTCCTTCCTAGTTTAAAATCTCCTTCAACCTTTTAAACATTCCTCTTCCTTGAGGTGCAATCAATGCCTACTGTAAAGATAGTACCTATCAGAAAGGACACTCAGTGCTCTAAAACCCAAAGCCCTTCTTCCTAACTTTCTTAGCCATGCAGTAACCTCCGTAAGCTGTAGTTGGCTAGCTGGAGTAGTGCATGGCACTGGCAGTATTTCTAAAAATACCACCTTGGAGGGCCCTGTATTAAGCTTGCGGCCTAGATCCCTGAAATTATTTCTTTAGGATCCTATATCTTAAACTTTGTCATTGGTGCCAACATGTTCCGAGAACGCCGGGTCATTCCCTGCCTCTCCCAACAATGTGCCGAAGCTGATCATCCGGTGAGACAACAAAGTGTCCGGTTCATGTGGTCATGGCAACAAATTGCCCTCTCTATCCTCCTAATGATTTAGTTCCCCACCACCACAACCTGCCTACGGTGCACGTGATCGCAGTAAGGGGCTCGATAGGATTAACGCTGTGTGGGACCTTGCTTCTGAATGGGCCTCACAGAGTTAATCCTGTTGGTCCATCCGGAGAGCAGAGAAACCAATACTAAGCTTGTGGGGAATCTGTGCAGCTATCTCCGTCTGCTGTCCCCAGCAACTATAAAGGTAAGAAGCAGTCTTCGGTCTGTCCAACCTCCTGGATGATGTAGATGCCCGAATATATGGATTTCTATGTCACGAGGGGGGATGCTAAAGGACCATATTCGGTCATCTACATCATCAAGGCAGCTGAATAGTGTTAAATGCCCTGTCCAGTCCCCTTGATGATGTAGATGACTGAATATGGTCCTATAGTATTCCCCCTCATGATGTAGAGACCCATATTCTGGCATCTACATCATCCAGAGTTTTGGACAGACCGGAGACTGCTTCATACCTTCAGAGTTACTGGGGATGGCACACGGAGATAGGGCACATGGAGACAGAGATAGCTGCATTACTATCAATTTCTCTCCTCTCATGATCACTCATCAAGTGAATGATTAATGCTGCGGGGTCCCATTCAGAAGCATGGACTCCATAGCTTTAATCCTTCCGGGCCGCAAACCGTAAGGTTTTAGTGCTGCGGATTTCAGCATGTTGGTTTGCGGCACCAAAAACAGTAAGTCTTACTACATATGTAGGTCTCTGAGTATCCTGGATCCCCTCTGTGTGGGAGGAACTATTCCCAAGGCTGCTTAAGGAATCTGTCTCCTGCAGCCTTGCCATTCCTACCCTGACTCCCCCAATATCTTCACTCAATCTTGCAAATCTATTGGGATGGATCAGCTCAAAACTGGCCTGCCTCTTCCTCTTCCCCCTGCTTCCCCTGCTAACTGTTACTCAGCTACCTACCTCTTCCTGGTCCTCAGTTACAGCTCCACCCTCTGCATCACTAGTCCCAGCCAGGGCCTGCTCAGTGAGCACTAAACTCCTTTCAAGGTTGTCAATGTCTCTAATGTTGCAAGTTGTCTCTTCAGATCAACAATCTGAGACTGTAAAGAGACCACATGCTCACACTTCTCACAGACGCAAGCTATAATATAACAGCTGCTCAAAGTGCACATATATGTGCAAGATGTGCACTGAGGGGCATTCTCAACCCTGCTCATTGTTGCAACTATGGAGTATTAAGTGCTAACTTACAATTTACTTCTCAACTCTACCTACCCTTTTTTCAAACCTTCTTTGCATAAACTCTCTCTGCTTACACCTCCACACTTAATCCAACTGCACTTGAACCAAACTGCAATTCAGTCTCACAGCTCAGCTCTAACTGTGCTTGCAAGCTCGATGATCTATGATTCTAAACTTATAAAAGGTTTGAGAACTTTTTACTAACTTTTCATTTTTATACTGTACATTTTTGTTTCCAATTAATATGTAATTAATATTTGCAGAGCAATATAAAATGTAAACATATGTACAGTACATCAGACACTAATTAGAGTTTTCATTATACCGGGAACTGTAATTAGAGTTTATTATTTAAGTGACATTCTTTTAACTAATTTTAGACTTTCACCTCCACATTTGTTTTAAGGGCTATCAGCACGTTTGCCAGTTCCAGCAAGAAATAATTAAGGCAGAATTTGTGACAAGAAACCACTAACATTTCTTTACTCCTCTGAGTAAATGACTTATTCTTAATATGTGACTTTTCGATGTAGCCAAATTATAAGATGGCAAATTATTTAGCACTTGTGTAGGCATTCTTCCTCACTGGTTTTGCATAGAAGTATCTTGCCACTGGTTGTTAATAATGGACAGATTGTCATTGTTGGGGAGAGCTTTGACAGTATCTCCCACTAATCCTTACCGTTGTCTTATGTAAAAGTGTAGGTGTCACTGTTGGTTTTAGTGCCAACAACGACACCAATGTATTTGAGTGTATCCTACATTTATGGTGGGCTGTGATAACTGCTGTTGGTCAGTGAATGCATTATTCACAACACATCTCCAATTCTCAAAATCAATGCAGCTCTCAGTCGACTGAGAGCGAGCACCGGGAAGGATGTGTCCATGTGAAGCCTAAAGTAGAGCAAGGAGAAGAAGCATATGTAAGGGGTGACCAGCTGTTTTAAGTTCAAGGAGAAGGAAATTACTGCATATATTAGCAGAGCTCCTGCTTCTGAACCAGTTCCAGATGATTTTCCCTCCCTTCTTGTGGAAAACTGCCTGTGTTAAAGCTGCAGTTCAGTCAATATCCTGCATGTTTTTTTTTTTAATAAATCAGTTCTGTAGTAAGAAAAAATACTTTTAGCATTTTCTGTTTTTAAAAAAACAACTTTGAAAGACCAATTTTCTTGTATTCTATTTTAACAGCCATTTGCTAAGGCACTGCCCCTTCATGTCCTGGCACAAGCCCTGGCACACCCCTTTGTCAGCCCTGCCCTCCCTCTAGCACTTGTCAGTACAGGAATGCTCATGAATATTCATGAGCTTCCACTGCCAGTCAAGCAGATTATAAACAAATGCCAGCTTTTAATATGTCACCAAATTTCGACCTATCAATACATGGAAAACGAATTGACCTGCAGCTATACAGTTATTTAGGTAATTAGAGATTGCACACATGAAACTATTGAAGTAAAAAAATAAATGTAAAAAAAAAAAAAAAAAAAAAGACAACTGCAGCTTTAATACGAAGTACCTGTCTGGATATAATCAGAGTTGGTTATTTCTAACAACCACACTGCCTGAATATCACGTCTAACACATGAGTGCAAAATCTATAGTCTCCAGTACTATTTCTCTATTGCTGAAATAGACAATATTGCACTATTTGGTGTCTTTATTTTCTTCCATGTCCTGATGAAATTTGCGCACCTGCTGTTCTTCATCGTTTGCTCTTTTGGATTGGGATTGAGTCCCGTTTCGGGAGCTGCACTTTCTTAAGGACAGTATATTTGTTTTTCCTGTTAAAGTGGTGTTATTTGCGCTTAATTC
The DNA here is from genome assembly GCA_036426205.1 of Ascaphus truei. Taxonomy (NCBI): domain Eukaryota; kingdom Metazoa; phylum Chordata; class Amphibia; order Anura; family Ascaphidae; genus Ascaphus; species Ascaphus truei. Next base: position 190,508 of record WSYH01000482.1, read on the forward strand.
TTTTGTTATTATTTACATGTTACATAAGGGAATATTATGCTTCTAAGGTGTCACAGGGGTATGACGGCGGTGCTGGAGTCCAGTGGCTTGGACAGGCTTGCAGGCAAGTAGCGATGGTCAGGAAGAAAGCAGAGATCAGCTGGTGGCAGGCAGGTAGCGATGGTGAGGAAGAAAGCAGAGATCAGCTGGTGGCAGGCAAGTAGCGATGGTGAGGAAGAAAGCAGAGATCAGAGCTGGTGGCAGGCAAGTAGCGATGGTGAGGAAGAAAGCACAGATCAGAGCTGGTGGCAGACAAATAGCGATGGTGAGGAAGAAAGCAGAGATCAGAGCTGGTGGCAAGCAAAGGATGGTCAAGAACAAAGCGGAGATCAGCGCTGGTGGCAGGTAAAGGATGGTCAGGAGCAAAGCAGAGGTCAGGGCTGGCGTCAGGCAGAGAGCGGTGGTAAACAGGGAGTGGTCAGGGCTAGAGAGAGGCAAGCGAAGTGAGGTCCGAACAGGGTCTGGAACACAGCAAGGCAAACAGTAGCAGTAAGGAGGCAGCAAGCTTCAGTACTGTGAAGAACCACAATAAACAGGCACAGGAACAAAGGAAGTGGGGGTTATAAAGGGCTGCCTGGAAATGAGGGGCATGTGCTGAGCATTACGTAAAAAGCAGGGAGAGAGTTCTTTGCAGGAAACAGGAAGCCGGTAATAGCAGTCCCGGTGGCAGACTAGGAGAACTCCAGGCAGGGAGCAACAGGGGCCATTACACCCCCTTCTGAAGGAGCGTTCTCAGGGCTTTGCCGGATACTTTTTGTGGGAAGTCTGAATCAGGTGAAAAGTGTGGACATTTTCTGCACCAGGTACTGCAGTCTTCCCCTGTGTATTCTGGAGTGCAGGATCTTCTCTATTATGCATTCCTCCTCCTCATGAAAATAGACAGGGTCAGGAGGAGCAGGGAGCAGGATTTTTTTTTTTTTTTAAGTAAGCAAAATTCTTGCCACTTACCCCTAATGTTCCTCTTATGCCAGATGAGTGGACGAGTGTATTATAGACCCACGTTTTCCTTTTGATCTCACCAAGTTTCTTCTTTACTGTATCCAAAAAACCCAGCAGCAATACAGAAAGATCAGCACACATAGAGGAAGGAAAAGTTAGCAGTGTTACATGTGCAAACTAGAACAACGTTTCAAGGCCTCCTGGCCCCTTCCAGCCCAAGTAAGAGTTTTCTTGTATACAATTACGCTATTTACGCATTTGGTGCGAACTTCAATGGATGCCGAGGTTTAGGGCACCGGGGCTACAGATAGTGGTCCCTGTGTCAAACTCCCATAATGTTTTGGGTCTCCAGACCCTTCATCAGACCTGATTACAATTAACCTCTGTCTACTTAGTTTAAAAAAATAACTAGCTGAACATGACATTTAAAAGAAATCAAAGGATACATAGACACTTACTCAAATACAAGTTTGTGTAATAATATTTTTATTAAAATAGAAATATAGCTTTACAGTAAAAAGTTCCAGTAGCTCTTTTGGGCTATATTTTGTTCCACTTTTGCCCATGTTTTGCAGCCAAGGGATTTTAATAAAATGAAAAAGTCCACTGTTGTGTGCTCTGGAGAAGGCTTAGTACTTGCGTTTTCATATGGTATTGGGTTTCACATAGGGATAATGAATTCAATGTCCATCCACCTCTCAAACACCTACCCGGGTCCTATAGGGAGATATAAGATGATTTTACCTCCTTTTGTGAACCCGGGATTGATGGTGTTTTAGTGGCTATACATGTGGTAGCATCTGCATGCTCTACAGCGGTCTGGACTGTTAGTAGCTCCCTGAATGCGTGCCTCCTGGATAGGTATTGACGTAGACAAATGAAGAGAGAAAATCCGGAGCAGCAGCGTGCCGGTTAAATCATACCGAAGATAGCACGGAAATCCAGGTAGGTGAATGAAGGAAGACCTAATTTCCTCGCCTATGCTTCAGAACCGAGAGGAACCTTTCCTCTGCCAGGTACACTGAAGCCTTGTGACTGGATACTACACCATCTGCACCGTTTGCAGCAGACTTCCCAGGAAGCTTTCACGCCCTGCAACTGTTATCTTCGATCTTTGATGAACTATCAGGCCTGGAAGATGAACGAAATGAAACGTATTCGTGGCGTGACTTTTGGGACGTGTCTTTTACAATACAAGCAATTGTCTGAATACATAGCTTATTCATTGTCTGTTATCAAAAGATACCTTGAGTCTTTAGCAACATATACCCTATTTTGCTTCTTGCAGAGAACCATTCTATTATATTCTAACTAAAACATCAGGAAATTGACAACACAAAAGTATCTTAGCAATATCCTTAGCAGGAAGAAAAGAAATGTAATTTAGCAGAAACTGAGTGCGTTAGGAATTATATTTCAGCAAAAGGCTGACTACAGAATCTTAACTAGTTATGACCAGACAAAATGGAAGCTTAACATGAGTGCAGATTCTGGCCTGACATATTGGTCCTAACAATTCCCTCCTTTTTGTTCTCTAAAAGAACAAATACCGTTACTAGGTACACTTCTCTATGACTATGGCCTTATGGGGACCAATAGTATCATAGACTCTGTTCATGGCCACATATGAATTATTAGTTGCATATATGGCGTGAGATGAAACTGAAGGTTTCCTTGAGACAAATGAAAGCATTGCACACTTAGCACAGTGAAAAATAACAAAAAATGCTGCGATTATACTAATCACTACAATAAAACCATAGAGAATTTTCATACCCAATTCTCCGATCCAACTAGTGAGTCCTGACATCCAATTTAAGCTAAGGCCTGAGGATTCTTTACGCATCCTTGCCTGAATTTCCTGTAACTTATCCATATCTTTATGAATAGCGCCAGACTCATCTTCAATATAGGCACAGCACTTCTGTCCTACAAGTTTACAAACACCTCCTTGTGAGGCTAGCAGATAATCAAGAGCCATTCTATTCTGTAATAATACTGTTCGGATCTGCTCTTGTTCATTAGTCAGGCGGATAATAGCATCACTTGTCTGATTAAGAGCATCATCAATATTTACCATAACATCACTTAATTTAGAACAGAGATCCAGAACACCTAAACTAGGTATAAAAAACTCCAGCTGCAATGCGGGTTGGACTAATGGTCCTGGTCAGATCTTTTCGATTTCTCAGCTTCCCTTGGGCTAACGTGTCAGATACATAGAAAGTGGGAAGAATGAAACCCAGATAACAAAGGGCAGTGTGATTGCAGGGTACAATCTTAGTGGCCCACATGCCACACAACCAATATATATATATTATATATATATATATCATTAAATATTTCTATAGATTAGAAAATGGCTTACATCTCAATATGTCACATAATCTAAGGGTCAGCTATTTGTGAGAATTGGTGGGGGCTAATTTCTGCTAAGAGCGACTGCACAAACAGTCTTCTTGCACACACATCTTTCATACTGCATTTACTCAGAATGGCAAAACGGACCAAGATGGCTGCTATGGTCAAAATGGCTGACTTGTGATCCTTTCCTTGTGGTTGACTCACGTCCCTTTGTGACCTCCCACCTTCCTCATATCCAGTCTTCTCAGTACCCCCATATCCTTAAGAGACAGTCTATTTAAAGAACAGAACAGTTAACCGTTTCATAGTCCTGATGGACCAAGATGTCCAAGTTGTGCATAACTTCATTCCTTTCTTTTCCGGCCATTATATCAGCCCAGTTGATTTCTTCTTCGGTCTCTTCTTCTGGGGGACTGGCGACATCATCACCGCAGAGAGGCATAGCGTCGGTGGGGGTTGCAACGCACTTCTGGATCAGAGTTTTGCTGTACTTAATACATAGAGAGCAATGAGTAGGACAAACACACACATACAAAAACATTCGCTAGCTTCGCTCAAAGCAAATCAATCCAACCACCAAGTCCCCATGGTCCCTAAATTCTGGATAAATACACAACATTGCGCTTTAACTAGGGCGCATACATGCCCCTCCTTTTGAGGCTAAAATATAGTCTAGAGCTATTTTATTCTGCGGAACCATTAATTTAAACTAAACCTATTCTTGGTTAAGTGAGTAAATGTCTGTGGTTGTATGATTTAGGATATCCCTGTAAACCTGTCATACAGTAACCCAACTCCTACATTTGGGAATAAATTCCCTAAAACTTATTCTTCCCATAGACTACTTTTTAGCGCTTGTGTATTGGGTGCATCTCTTCTGTTTCTAACTCTACGTGTGAGCAATTAACATAACCGTGTGTTTGACTGATAAAACATTCTCCCACCGGGATATCATTCTGCAGGGAGATTCTATTAACCTATAAATCCAAACAGAATAAACAGAGTTAAACAAATAATACCTTATACTATTTTGTCATCCTTATGGGACGCCACTTACACAAACATAATGGAGCATACATTTGTAACTGAAAAATAATAAAAACCTGTAAAAATAAAAAGGTCAAAGTTCGTGTGTTGAGGCCTGGACATTTTTGCCTATCACCTTTCTCCCTTGATGATTAGTGGTCAGAGAGTATTGTGTCCATCAAAACACTTATTTGCAGGTGCTATGTCTTTGTCTTTATTAGCTGTTTGTGCTTAGACTGGCACTATTTTGACGTGCGTGATGTGCATCCATGATGATAAGAAATTTTTACTGCAATGCTGGTGATGAGTAGTATTTAAATGGCCTTTTCATCTGGGATGAAGAGCGTGCTTGCGTAGAAAATGCTTGACCATTAACCCGTCTTGCGTAGGTGCACTTTCAGCTTTAACCTGTGCCTAGAAAGACTCAAAAATATATATTAGTTGCATGCAATACTTATTAATTGTTTTATTACCAATAACATGGTCCTTAATTCGTTACTTTGAACTACTGATGGTCATAACTCATCCCATAAGTGTCTCATAGGGAGAGAATTTATACCTAGAAATAAATTCTTGTATTAATATGGTTACTACTATTATCAGCATCCACAATATTAAACAGAGATATTCCCTATTAACGCTCCTCAAATTTTAAACTAAGCAACCAATATGGACTTGACTTTGCTACAATCCAAGTTCCTAAAACTTGGTACCTCAGCCTGTGCCAAACCAATTGCTTCCATAATCAACTCTATCCTGTCTGCAGGCCATATCCCTAAGACCTGGAAAACCGCTAGAGTTGTCCCAATCTTCAAAAATGGGGACAAAAACACTGTCTCAAACTACAAATCAATCTCTCTTCTCCCAATACACACTTACTCTCATTCATACCTAACTGCCATCTGCCATTTTCTCTGATGCAAATGGTGTCAACCTTTTAGTCATTTAATACTAACTAAACTTAAAACTCGCCCCACAAATCAAGCATCTCAACAGCCTGCACTCATGGCTATTGTCCCACACCCACAGTCACTCCTGGCTTTTACCTCAAACACTCCACTGTAACTATTCTGCTAAAAATGTGAAATGCCTTGTATATAATATATATACCCTGTTTACTTATGCATTTATATATCCCCTGTCCTTTAACTCTATTTCCAGGACATACCCAAAAACAAATAAATGGTTACAAAATTATAAATTTGGCAGATATGATATATCCCTCAACATAGGGACGGCTTGCTACCTGCTTTGCTGTGACATCTGCGAAGGTATTATTATTATTTACCAGGGGCCTGTCAGCCCTGTTAGTATGGCAGCAACTTTTTATTACTGCAAGAGCCCTTGGAGTTAACATTGCTATAATAAATTCTGAACCTGCTGTGCATTGTATATCATTTACAACATATCAAGTTCATATCAAATCCCTCTATAGGGATTTCAGAGAGACCTTCAATAACCTATGTATGTATCTCCCCTCTTTTGTTCATATATTATCTATATATGTGAACAAAAATACAAAAAAAGTTATGAAAACAGGTTGCTTTGATATATAGCAAAATTAAACTGGTAAATAGATTTGTATGTGTAGTGACTATAAAAATATTTACTGCTTGTGTTAAAAGAAAAAACCTGCAGTAGGTCTTTTAACAAATGTGGCATTTACAATATAAGAAAAAATCCTGAAATCCTGAACAAAAGATTTCCTTTTAAAATAGACAAATAATGATGAACTCTTTGCAAAGTGCTGAGCACACGGCCAGCATTAACTTTAAAAGACACTCTGACTTTAAAAAGAAAAAAATAATAATTTTGAAAGCGCTTTTTTTTTTTTTTTTTTTTTTGGGAAAACAGCCAGAAACCACAAAGTACAGATAGCAGACAATGGGTTTCACTGTCTAATTCATATTAACTGCTGGATTAATCCTCACGCAGGGGATTGTAACATTAGTTTAATGTTAAATATGAAGCTTTCCACGCTGTCCTAAAACTGCATTTTGTATGGTCTTTCAAAAATTAAATAACGGGAATATTTTAAATTACTTATAAACACCAAGTCTATGCCAACAAGAGCATGCAACATTCTTTCACTCATTCCCCTGAATGCCTTCTGAAAGAAATCTCATATTCCTGCAAACTTCCATCAATACAATTGCTATCCCGTTTTAACTATGCCCTCTCTTAAACTAAACAAAATATCTTCAAACATGCAACAGTTATACCATGACTAAAAAAACAGCAAGCTTGACCCTACCTGTCTTGTTTGGCTTCTACACTGCTTATTTAACGGAGACAATTCTCGCTAAAATAACTGATCTCCATGCTGCTAAATACAGATATCATCACACTCCGCTCACACCACGGACACCCTCCTTTTGAAGCGCTATGTACATTAATGGTGTTATATACATGTATAATACAATATATTAATTCAAACAGTGCTTGTGAGCTCTTACCAGCATTTTAAACAAAAACAGCCCCAAATATATCTTAATCCTGTAGAAATAAAATTGAAATGTGTTATCTTACTGCTTTACGGAAAAGAAGACAGTTCTATATTACCTTGTTCTCATGAATAAACTGCTTAAGCACAGAGCTAGTTAATTTTAATGTGAATGCTTCGCATTCTTTAAACTGTAAGGGAGAGGCTGTGCCCCTCCTTTTATTAAGATAGAAATACCACAAACGAAAAGAAATGTGTCCTGTTTAAAAAGTATCCGCTTGGCCAGGACGAATAAACCTTTCAAACTATAACCAGGGACAGAGCTGAATATACTCCCCTTTTGTTGTGAGGTATTTCTCTCTATATTCGGTGTACACCTTTTTAAAACCTTTTAAAATTTAGATTTCATCATGAGCAACTAATATTCATATTTTTGTACAGATGTTAATCAGCATGACCACACAGTATCTTTCACACAAGAAATCATTCAGGGAAAAAATCATCAGGGTTACAAACAAACCCTTTTACATAAGGTAGCGGTGTTTTTTTTGTTGTTTTTTTTTACAGAGACTTTCACTCTGAGCCCCCACGGGCAAAGCAGCACTTCCCTGCTTCTGACTCTGATATGGGCACTCTCTCTGCCAATGACCAGTATTACCACAGTTAAAACAGGCACCATTATTCTGAGCTATTCTCCCTGATTGATTTCTGGGACCAGCATGAGATCTCCGTCTATTCCGCCCTCTGCCTTGTAAATACATTGCCTTATTTTCATGCCGAGAACAACCTTCTGCATATTCGACAAACGGGTCACAATAATAATGACTAGCTGTCTGAGCAACAAATTCCTCAGTAGTCCGACCAGATTTACACTCGCATTTAAAAACTTGTACATTCCTAGGCTTCCGTCCAGAGTCATTCTTACTCATGTAAGCACCCATTAGTAGCTTAAAGAAAAACATCTAAATTATGACAAATAATTGCAATATTTATACTTACACAATATACAATGGTCGTTCAGCTAGATCAGAGATAACAGTCCAGTCGTGCACAAAATTTACTGGACTCTAACCAAAAATTTTGTTTAAAGGGCCTCTAACCCAATCTTCAGTCACAATTCATAAACTATCTAAACTTTAACCAGCATAATTTAGGTCTTTTTAAATTCCCAGAGGGGGTGAAGCATCATATATAAAAATTTACATATATACTCACCACCTTTGTGAATTTCCTACTTCTGGACACCAAAACTGAAGGAAGACCTAATTTCCTCGCCTATGCTTCAGAACCGAGAGGAACCTTTCCTCTGCCAGGTACACTGAAGCCTTGTGACTGGATACTACACCATCTGCACCGTTTGCAGCAGACTTCCCAGGAAGCTTTCACGCCCTGCAACTGTTATCTTCGATCTTTGATGAACTATCAGGCCTGGAAGACGAACGAAATGAAACGTAACGCATGCCAGGTTTCAAATCCTTTGTCTCAATTTATTACTCATAGGGTAATGACTTTTATACAGAAAAAAGAAGATATTGGTTAGAGGCGTAACATAGGCGTATCCTAGGTGTAACATAGGCGTATCCTAGGTGTGTCTTGGGCGTAGCTTTGATTAGAGGCGTGATCTAGGGGCAGGACATATTAGTGGCGTGACTTTTGGGACGTGTCTTTTACAATACAAGCAATTGTCTGAATACATAGCTTATTCATTGTCTGTTATCAAAAGAGACCTTGAGTCTTTAGCAACTATATTACACTATTTTGCTTCTTGCAGA
>WSYH01004622.1:426-51408 GCA_036426205.1 Ascaphus truei
GGGTGATTTTAGAGCAGGCAGAGGCCCCGGTGAAGGGGATTTCCCCTGCTTAGAGCAGGAGAGGCCCTGGTGAGGGATTTCCCCTGCTTAGAGGCAGGAGAGGTGCCCCGGTGAGCGGATTTACCCTGATCTAGAGCAGGGAGAGGCTCGGTGAGGGGATTTTCCCCTGCCTTAGAGCAGGAGAGCACGGTGGGTTGTGAGGGGGTTTCACGGAAGGAGGCCGGGGAGAGAAGATTGGGTGAGGCTGGGCGACGAGGGGGATGGTGGGGGGATAGGGGGGAGGGCGGGAGGGGCGGCTCGGGAGGGGAATTCGGTGGAAGGGCGCGGGGGGAGTCTCCGCAGGGGCAGGGGGCTGGGATGGGTGCGCCGCGTCCGGAGGAGGGGAGGGGGGAGGGGGGGGCGGGACAGGCGCGGCCCTGCTGGGCTGGGGGCGGTGGGGGGTGGGGGATGCGGGGGGGGGCGACGGAGGGGGGGCTGGGAAGGGCGGGGGGCGGGGGGGGAGGCGGTGGGAGGGGGAGGAGGATCTCAAGCCAAGATAGGGCCGATGGGGGGGAGCCGGGCGGAGGGGGGAGGGGAGGGGGCCCGGGGGACGGCCCGGCGCACGGGGGGAGGGGCGGCAGGGCCGTCTTGGTGTGGCAGGGGGGAGGCGGGAGGCGCGATGTGCAGGGTGGGCCGGCTGGAGGGGCGGGGGCGGGGGGGGACGGGGGGGGGGGGGGCGCGAGCGGGGGAGGATGGAGGGATGGACGGCGGGAGGGTGGATGTGGTTGGAAGGGTGGGGTGGATCAGGGGGGGCGGTGGGGGGGGAGGGGACGGTGGACGGGGCGGGTGGATGGAATAAGATGGGGAGGGGGTGGGGGGGGTGGAGCGTAGGGGGGAGGAGGCGGATGGGGTGGTGGATGGCCACGGGGCGGTGGGGGGTGGATGGCCGTGTGCGAGGGGGGGGCGGGTAGGGCACGGTTGCTAGGGAGGGGGCGGGTGTGTTGAGATTGACCCGATGGGAGGGGTTAGGGGAGGTAGGTTAAACAGATAGCCCTCGGTAACAGATAGCCCTGCAGGGGGCATGAGGCAGACAGGCTGATGGAGAGGAAGAGCGTTGCGACTGCCGATAGGGGGGGGTAGTGGATAGGCTGAGGAGGGCGGACACTGAGCAGAGAGCGTGAGGCGGGGTGGTTGTCGGGGTGGTTAGGGTAAGCGGGTAATCTCCCCACAACATGAGCCCGCCGCTCTCGTTGTTTTTTTTCTCACGCGCTAGGCGGGAAATTTAAAAATCATGTGTGCTGCTTGGGCCAATATTTACTCGCACGGGGGTAAATCTACCCGCCCGGGGCGAGTAAATGTATATAATTGTCGAACACTGTATAATTATATATAATATATATATACGTGTTCGAACAAACCTATACATTTGCTCGCCCCGGGCGAGGGATTTGACCCCGGGCGAAGTAAATATTGGCGCGCCAAGCAGCACCACGTTTGGTAGCTAGGTCGAGTAGAGTAGATTTTTTTGTGTGAGCGAGAGAGTTTTTGGTGATTGTGCAAACACTGTGTTGTATATATAATATATATATAATATATATATATATATATATATATATATATATATATATATATATATATATATATATATAATATCATATAGGTATACAGTAACAGCTCATATAAAACCTACATAATACATACATATTATATTATATATATATATACTAGTATATATATATATAATGTTTCGCTTATTTTTGGACTGCGTTGGGATAAAGGCAGCGCCCATGTGCCAAAGACCGCGGCGCCTACACATTGCCTGAAGGGCATGATCTCGCCATAGACCGACAGCAGGCACAGCCCAAAGGAGTGCGAGGTGCGTGAGGGACAGTCAAACTGATTTCCCTGGCGCGATGGGCCAGGTCACGTGAGCGGTTCGCGCCCAATGAGGGCGCACCAGCTCTGGTGACATCACAGACAGCCCCCACGGCACGCTATCACTTTTCCACCAAAACACTCCGCCTGACACAGGTGACGTCACTCGCGCGCACGCCTGCGCGTGGTCTTCTGCTACATGAAGACGCAGCATAAGAGTTTCGAAGATAATATTTTGAGTGAGGAGGTTAACAAAAGATAAGAATGAGAGGTCATTGTAATGAATGGAAGGGTAACAATTGGGTAGCCATGTTAACCATCTATGAGCACAGTGAATGGTCCTCAAAAAGAATGCTGTATTGAAAACGGGAATACAGTAAAAAGAATGGAGCCTTGAAAGATGGCAACTGCACATCACCCCTTCTACTATGAATGCTACTGGAATTCAGAATATTGTATTTGCATGCTGATGTTTATGTGTCATGAATATAGATTAATGAAGATGTTGATTGCCAATGGCATTCAGTCATTTCATACATATCGATCAGGTAAAAAGATGCACTATGATATGATGTTCATTGCAAAAACGCACTCGTTCTTACAAAAAAATGTGTGTCAAAAATAGATGCATAAATATATTAATCATTTACTGTGTAATTGTCTTCACATTATACATGCAAAAACAGTAGTATATCTAGAAGAAGATATGTGGTTAATAAAGGAAGACATTCACTGTTTTTGGAAATCGAGAAAGTTGAGGGACATCAGAAGGACGGAATAGAGCGGTCAATCAGACGTCCTGCTCCCTCCTGTGAAAGTGCAAGATGAGAATGGAGAAGGCTCTCGCACTGTGTTTGGGAAGCCCCAGATCTAGTTCAACACACAGGATATCATGCAGTGAAACAAGAAACAACAGCGCAAACGCATATAGTGAAGTATATTCACAATGTAAATAAAAATAGTAGTGGTAGATATCTGCGTTAAATCAGCAGATCATAGTAGAACATTTCATGCACTTATGTCATGTGTTACCCAGCCACCGCACACAACGACGCCAGGATCTCTTGGTACTCAGCTGGACCCTCAGAATGGATTCCTGGTATAAGTGGCTGTTTAATTGCGCCGACAACAGAGCATTCCCTCTCACGTATGCAGTCTGTTTGTGGATGTTGGTGGTGAATACCGAAGAACAGTCAGAGCCGTCGTACGGCTAGCATTCGAGATACTCGCGCACAAATTGCAAACAGCCGCAAAGCACAGTGACACCGTCAGAGGTTTTTTCAGCGTCGCTCAAAATGTCAATAAGCACCGGCAGTCTCGATACACAGACTGACTGAGAGATATTCGTAGGGGCTGGTAAAATCACTCCTCAGGCAATAAATCCTAACGCGTTTCATAGCATAGCGCTACTCTCTGCACATTTCGAGAGACGCTGTGAAAAAAACCTCTGACGGCGTCATTGTCTTGCAGTGTGTGTCGCAAATTTTGCGGAGATACTCGAAACTGCTAGCCGTACGACGCTCTGACTGGTTCCGGTATTCACCACCACATCAACAAAAGCCTGCAGACGTGGAGAGGAATCTCCTGTTGTCGGCGCGAAACAGCCACTTATCCCAGGAATCCATTCTGTAGAGGTCCAGTGAGATCAAGAGACGTCCAATGCTGCTGAGTGCGTAGGTAGGCCGAATAACAATGAATAAGTGCATGAAATGTCTCACTATGATACTGACTTGATGTACGACGAGATATCTACCACTACTATTTTTATTACATTTGAAATATACTTCACTATATGCGTTGCGCGTTTGTTTCTTTGTCGTTCACCTGCTCTCTAGGGGTGCTGAGCCACTCTCGTGACACAGCTGCAGACGCTCTTTCCTAACAATTAGAGGTTGTTGTCATTTTATTTATCAATGGCGAGGTGATTCATATATGGGTTAACTATTTTAATTCACAATAGAGAACACTAGTAGTGCACTGTATTTCGCTCTCTCTGGATATATGCAGAACGGAGACAGACGTAGCTGAACAAAGACAGAGGCGTCAATGCAGCAAACATTGACAACGTGCGAGGGAATCCCATTCAAAGGATCGATTTTCCCCCCGCGCGCAGTGTGATATTAGCAGCAGACACTTTTGCTATGAAGCCACGACTTTTGTTGCTCGTACGCTGCGCTGTAGTAAGTGTTAACTACATCTGTATTAACACTAGCGAAGTATATTCAATTGCCACGGTCTGCTTTTGATTAGTAGACACCAGCCTTTAATGTAAGTGCGAACAAATACTGTGGTACAAGATAACAGCAGCAGCAAGGCTTCCACGGTATAATATTTATTTATTTATAAAACTATTTTACCGCGAAGTAATACATTGAAGTTAAACTCTGTTTTTCAAGTATGTCTGGGGGATGAATGGTGGGATACATGTTACAGCAACATCACAGGAAAAACATGATGCCTGAGGGTATTAGCCAGTGAAAAGAGGGCAGCAATCCTTTATCGGTTATGGGCTGCAAAAACATGATGAACCGCTACTTTATCTCCACGCCTCAGGTACCAAATTAGATTGGGTTGGAATTGATTGTGTCTGTATTGTTCTTTATAGGCAGGAGTGACATATAACATAACGAGTATTCAACTGATTTCTGCAGGGCACAGTTTAGCAGCTTATGTTCTTGAGAAATTGGGAATCTTCATAGTTCTTGTTCACTTGTGAGTCTAATAACCAATATTGTCAACATAGATGTACTGGAGTTTCAAGATCTGTTTTTTCAAGATAAAGGTATCTATGTTGTGAAGTGTATTATAATTTAGACCTGATCAACGCGGCTTCAGAAATCACTGCAGTGATACGTATTAGCAACTTTGCATATTGCCTTGCGTTTGTTGTTATGCACGAGTATTTATCATTTATATATATAAATGTGTCAAATTGAGAAGCTAATGAAACACATTGTATAGATGTTACACGTTGGAAAGAATTCAACTGAAGATATATGTTGCTAATGGCAGATTCCTTGCGATTTTATGATTCCCATACTGTACATATAGGTCAGATAGTTTTCAACTCTTTTTTTGTTGTTAGGAACACCCTATAATATTCTGGGAACTATGCGGGACCCAACCCTCTCTAATAGCGCGTCTGAGATCAGATGCATAGTAAGGAACCCCAACCTTCTCTACTAGCGCATCTGAGATCAGATGTACTGTATTGTAAGGAACCCCAAACCCTCTCAATGAGTGCGTCTGAGATCAGATGCATGTTTAAGAAACCCAACCCTCTCAATAGTGCGGCTGAGATCAGATGCATTGTAAATTCTAATGTATATTGGTACAATTTCAAATTACCTGAAAATTGCATGGGAACCTTTTAGGGACGCTGGGGAGCCTTGGTTGAAAAACTTATTTCCAGTGTGTTCGAAGTAGCCTAAAAAAAGTGGTGTATTGTAGATTTTAGATAAAATAAAAATAAAAAAGTCATAATACTCTGCGCCCTCCTCCTTCCCTGTTCCTCTGCTTTTCTTAAAGGAGGTTAATCCTATTAATTTATTAAAAATAATTATCATAGTTTATTAGTTTTTTAATTAGATACCTGGTAGGAAAAAAAAAAGAAAATATTGTAATGGTTATATTATTATTACCACCATTTATTTATCAAGCCCCACCCTATTCTGTTGCGTGACATAAGAAGGGGTGATATAAAGTTCTATAAGTGACAAAAACAAATAAAGGACTCAAAAACTCAAATAAGGACAAGCAAGCGCAACAGACACACAAAATGTAATGAAGGTCATGCTCGTGAGAGCTCCAAATCTAGACGGGGGTCTAAGATCAAACAGGTCAGGTTTTTCAGGATATCCCTGCTTCGGCGACGGTGGGTCAGTCTTCCAACTGAGCAACGATGAGCTGTGGCTGAAGCAGGGATATCCAAAACCTGACCTGTTCGTGGCCCTTGAGGACTGGAGTGTGCCCACCCCTGCTCTTGAGGTGTTAAACTACCTAGTAAACAAAGACCGAGTGGTGCCCGATTACATCTCAAATTGACAAAACATACTGTATATAGTAACAAGAATGAATGAATTACTGTACCTGCTAACAAGTTTGTTGGGTACTGAAGGAACAAAAGTGAGCTGATTCCCTTAATATTAGTTTGTGTGAGGTGCAGATGATTGGTGACTGGTCATAAAATAAAAAGATTGTACGTTATATAAAATAAAAATACATATGGTTTTCCTTAAAAAAAAAAAAATTCCAATGATTTTCAAGGTTGTCCTGGGAAAGTTTTCAAAACGCTAAGTGGAAAGCTTATATTTGACACTTTTTTTTTTCCTTTTGGTATGATAGCAAAGGATGATGCAATAATTGAATTATATTATCATTTGCGTGCAGGAACTCGGAAACAAGTAGTGTAACCCCCTAATACTGTACATCCATCACTCACGGGTCCCTGCTGTAAGTGAAATTAAAAAAAGATATTGAACAACTTTCCAAATATTTTTTCCATCGTTCGTTTTTGTGGCCAAAATGCTAATTCATAAACACAGAGGTTATGATAGGTTTTTATTAAATACCCGGCATTGTTGGAAATCACTAAAGGATAGACTTTTGATTTAATCCTCTCCGTCAGTAAAAAACCACATTTAGCAATGGCCCGTGTGCTACTAAAAATGAGAGTGCACATCCAATTGCAAACCAGAATATTTATATACGGGGTTTGTAAGAGGGATACCTGATTGCAGTGGATGGTGAGAGGAAAGAGGGAAATAAGATGCCTTGTGTGAAAATTAACTTATAGACCTAAAAGGCTTTTCTCTATTGAAATGCAAAAGCGGCCTAATACTTAGTTGATCCTCTGCTCACTTATCCTATGTACATACACATACTGGTCAATGGAGGGGCTGTGTTGTAAAAACCTGATTTAACATTATTACGGTTATAACTAACAGTAACAACACAAGTTACTTTAAACCCGTTTGAAGTGTGAAAATGTAAAAATATGTCAAAATAAAAGAATTGGGCCTTGAATAGATAAATATCGGCCTTTCGGAAATGTGGACTGTAGGAAGATAACTGACAAACTCCCATGGGTGCCCGGTATTCAACGAAACATAGATTAAACCCTGCTCCCCACACACACACCATGATGTAGAGTATGACTGGGCTATCCCCAAAAACAACTGGGTTGGAGTTTCTCGAGGGATTGAAAACCACTGCCCCACATTTTTCAAGTAAACATTCAGTGTTACTGCCATTTTGTCCTGGGTGGGACAGCTTCTATTTAATTACATTCCACGAGGTGTCAAAGCAGATGGGAAATAACCATTCAGATTGGTGAACAGGCCATTTATTGCTCTGCAACATTTCTGCTTGTGAGCAATTTTACACTGTTAGGAAACATGGTTTCTGATGCCTTACACCAGTATAAAAATGAAACTGATTCCAAGCTGCCTCTTTGTTTTACAAGTAAGATAGCGCAGTTTGTGAAAGCAAGGAAGAGTCCCAGGGGTATTCCTAAGGTTGGCAGAGATTTAATTTATGTCTTTTCTTGGCTGTGAAAACTACTGTAGCTGCTCCGTAACAGATTTGAACCCTGGCAATGCAGGCAAGCTCTTCACTGCTGAGGTTCTTGCAACACCTGATTGGGTGGACCGGCTAGGTGGTCAAAGATGACCAGATTGGACTACATGTGAATACTAATTTCAGGGCGTTAAGGGAAGGAAATTCAGGAAATCTCTTCATCTTCTTCTGACTTCCATCTGGTTGAGAGAGAAGGAGGAAATAGAAAAATGAGCATAAATTTTGCAGATTATTATTATGGAGTCTCAATGATTAGCGGAGATTGTTGGTCAGTAGTAAATACCAGGACGATTTGTAAGGTGTAAAAACGGTGGTGGACCTGTCTTGAGACATGTGAGAATGTGCACATACAGTACTGTAAGTGGTTTTTTTGTTTGTTGTCAGTTGATAATACCGTTGTAATTAGTACTGAGAAATACAATGGTTTATGGTTTTCAATCCACCTTACAAATTAATTCTGTTAATAGCAACAGAAACTCTTGGCATAAAGAGAGGAATATAGAAAACAATGTATTTGAGCGGAGTCTGACCATTTTTCTTTTGGCAAAACTCAGACCCCCTGGTTTTTTTATATTGAGGCGAAGCCTTTTGTCCTATGGAATGGGACATTTGGTTGGGGTTCTTCGCCGTGACCAAATGGCCGCCGACGCTTCGAACGACTCAACCCCTCACCCCTGCAGCTGTCCGCTGCTGGATTCATTGTGTTTTTATTACTGTTAGGGTAGTGGGTTAATTTAAGGTGTTTTAGCAGTTTAAGGTAGGGGGTAATTTGAAGGGTGTTGGGGGTGGGGGTTTAAGGAAGGGCCCAGGGAGGGGTTTTTTAGGGTAAGGTGTAGGGGGTTTAGGCACTTGCCTTAGTGGAAAAGTGGGCGGAGGCCGAAGCAGCAGCTTCCTGTGGCGGGGGTGATTCGCGGCAGCCATTTTTGTATTTTAGCCTGTTCACCATCTTAGTAACCCTTCTTGGACAATCTCTAATGTATTATGTCCTTCGGAGATATGGTCTCCAGATTGAAACAAAGCTACTTGTAGGTTACAAATGATCGATAAAGTGTGATCACTAACTCTCTCTGCTTCTATAATATACCCTCTCCCTATACAGCGTAGCATCTTTCACGGCTTTTCCCCATTGGATTGGACTGAGGCTGCTGACTGTCTTGAGACAATGGCGTGTTCTGTAACAGTAATAAATAACCAAAGGTTACAGTCAAATGTGTTGTGGTTTTGTAGCCTGCAAGTTCATAAATTCACCCAAAGGAAGGAATATTTACACAAAATGAGCTTTTTAGTGAAATTATGAACTGAATGCCACCAAAAAACCTTGTAATTGGATATTCTTGGGATGTTCTTCTTTGAAATTGTATTAAGAATATATGTTATTCTTAGGTTAAAGATGACTAACCTAAGGTAAACTACATTTAAAAGAGGAAGTGTGTGATTTCAACTTTCTAGGGATCATAAGTTCACCTGGGCATTACAAATGATAAGATTGTATGTACTGGACAAATTTCGGGAGATAGATGGGTGGCGGTCCCCAAGGTACTCATCTTCAGAAAGTGAAAATAAGAACTGTTTATATCCTCAGCATCCACTCGGCTTGACAAAGCTGAAAATATAAGAGTTAAAAAGAATCAATCTTGGATGATTCACTATATTTCCCCACGTCGTCACAGTGCTGAGGCCTCACCTGGTGTCCCACGCCATGTCTGTCTTGCAGACAGCATGCCCTGCTGCTCATAGATCGAGCATACCTGTCCGGGGTTGAGAGGCGCGGCGCTGACTCACGTCACTACCTGGATGGTGGTGCAAGGGAGGACTGGAAGTAAGTCTGGACATATGCCAGATGGTGCCGAAGCGTGACTAGTCTGTGATGAATGTAGGACTTCAGATGAGCAAACCGTAGGGAGTTCCCCGAAAGCAATTAAAGATCTCGTGTGGGACTCCAGCGCATAGCTACACTGTCCAGACCCGTTCCCCGCTGCCTTACCAATCTGATCCCAAACAAAATCGAGCAGATGCTGGGCACCTTGGCATCAAAACTAGAGTGGAGGCCGTGATCTCCCTACAGTGGAGATAACCCTTTGTCAGTAGAAGGAGATAAATGTAATCTGCACGGAAGATATACTGTCTGTAGAACGAGGGGGTGGAGGGACAAAACAAAGCACAACATTTCCTACATAGGGGGGAGTATTGAGTTTATTCAATTCAATCAAGGGCAGCAAATAGTATCCCGCCAACCTCGGTGCATCGAACGCATCTCATGAAACTATTTTATTTTTACAGACAGGGACTTAGATTATTTCACTACTTACTCATAGACATTGTCCAGAATTTGCTTTTCCTGTTTCATTATTTTAATTACGAGAGTCCCAGTAATCTTTGATTTCATAAAAAAAAACAAAACCGATCCACCCCAGACTTAATGGTTAGTGTCTTTGAAGTACATGTTGGATGAGGAAGTAGACTCGACAAATTGCAAGGAGTATTAAAGAAAATTATTAATTTTACCAAACAACGTTTAACCTCTCCAAGGCTGATCTGCTATGTACAAACAGGGAGCAAACACTTATCCAAATATTAGAATCACGTACTACCACAGCCCGGATTATACGTTTAAAAACGTCCGCTCTCTCCTCTGAACTTAACATGGTGTGGAGTTTTGGAGATTATGCATTGATGTGTTAACACTTTGCAATTCTATACACCATTCCAACATGAAATACTTCAGTGGTTAAAAAAACAGCCTCAATGCTGGGTTTGGAAAAAATGGTGCAAGTCGTGAATTGGAGGAGGACAGAAAGGATCAAAGGCCCACATGATCGGGTCTTTATGCAACGGGTTTGGCACGTAACACCAACTTTTTATCAACACATTTATATTCTGTGGGCTAGAGTAACAGAACAAGTTGTAGATCTAGCATAGATATTACATGTGAGTCTATTCTAATAACAAAAAATTGACACATCGAAAACGTTCGCTATGGTCGCTAGTTGGTTAAACGGCTCTGATGACCCTGGTAGTGATTATACAGTACAGTAGGTCCAAGTCGAGTAAGATGCCATTAACCAATGAAGATTGCTGAAGTAACCATTTCAGTACAAGAGCTTTACAGTCCATAAATGTTTAGAAGAAGTTCACATGCCATCTTGTATGTAAAAACCATGTTCGGAATTATAACATTAAAGTTAAGTGGCTGAATGGGTGGTTCTTATTTGATATAAAAGTCAGACAGAGGAGGCTTAGAGAACAGGATACAGGAGGGAGGAGAATTATAACATCAATGAAGATGAGAGATAAGATGTGTTAATTTTGGAGAAGATAACACTAAGAAAGCTACTATGTGCAACGCTTTAAGAATATCATAATCTATTTGACACATCATCGTTGCCATTCTAACTATGTTTGTATGGTAAGTAATTATTTTCCAAAATAAAAGTTGGTGGTTTTGTTGTGGCAACAAGAATGCTAGATTCGATTATGCTGGGAGTAATCTACAGAAAATACGTAATAGTAAGGACATTTAACAGTTTGTAACCCTTCTAGACTGATGAGCATCAATAACTGCTTGTCTGAGTTCCTCACAGCGTTCTTTGACGGGGCATGTCATGGTACACACACCTGAAGATCTACCTAAAGTAATTTTTTAAAAAAGATTCTAATTATCCCCTTTAATTGAGATGATAAAACTGGGGTAGGGGTTCACTCATAGTTGGTATAAGGCCGCGCTTTTATTAGCGGCGACGCGACGTCGCGGCACGAAAAAACAATCCAATTGCGCCGCCGCGTGTGCGCATTATAGTTGATAGTCTAAGACCGGCAAAGATTTTGATTTTTCAAGGGCCGGCGCGTCATCGTGAGGCCCGTTTGAACAAATCAAATTTTTGCTGGAATCCCGCAACCCGGCCGCCCTTCGAGAACACATAACTTTCGCGGTGGCGACGGTGACTTACACCGACCGTGACTGCCGTCAGACCAACAACGGGAACATAGGCCACAGGACTAATCAATTAACTAAATGTTGTTCTAAAGATCATGACAGTTAGACATGGGCTTTCAGTTATATAATCTTTTGATAGTTAGATCAGGGAGCAACAAGTCACGGTGTTAATGAAAGAAAAAAAGAAGAAAACACAAATAGTGGAATAACTGGTATAAAACACTAGTGACAGGGAGGGGAGGTTGTGGGGCACTCCTCAAGAAATGTACTTCACAATTTTCGCCAGACAAAATACAAGCGTTGTAGTTCAAAACTAAAGAGGGAAACGTTTAGTGTGGCAGTCAGATGCAGGTACCTTAGATACAGGGTGTAGCCCAGCTTCACAAGGGCTCTACACAGAAACCACATAGGAAAAGAGACAGGATTACGGATTGTGGCGGATAGTCACAATTATTGGAATAGTACACACAGGGAATAGAATATATACACTGCAGTGTGACCCCGAACACTGCGTATAGACGGGAAGGCTGCTGGCTTAGGTTACCACGGTGTCGAAGGCCAGGAACAGTACACGTGTCGTTGGGGCTCTCGGTAGGATGCTGGTGCTCCTTCCAGTCCCGCATCCGGTGGTTACCCTCCAAACGTTTTGCGTTCCTAGTGGCAGTCCAGCTGACGTCTCCGTTGCAGGTGTTCAATATCTAACTCTCTCAACCCTTACACCCAATTGCCCACATATGGTAATCCCAAAGGGGTTTTATATAGTATATAAAAAAAGAGTTAGAATAATGAAGTCAATAGGAAATATTAAAGATGATTTATTATAACTTATTAATTCGATAATTTATCTTTTAAATAATAAACATGGAATGGATTAGCTCAAGCCAGGTGAACTACGGAGGCTAATCTTACGATAACTTAAATGATCTTTAGCCATGCATTGTGGGTGCTATTATTTACTAGACGGTAGAGGGAGGGTTCCGAGTAAAATGACTTCCAGCGCTAAAATACAACCTACAGCCATTCACTTGAAATGGCCTCTAAAAGTTCTATGGAATAGAACTGCTTAGTAAATATGCTACAGTAGTGCCTCATTATATAAGAGGTGAAGCTATACTACTATAAAGTTGGAATCAGTTCAGTTTTAGCCAGGGCTCCTAAATGATGTCTTTCCCAAACAATCTCAATTGTCTGTACAATGTCAAGGAAAGTCTACGTTAATCTGTATGTTTCAGAATGCTTGCTTGCATCCGAGTAAATTTTTTCCGACGTGTGGATCGCTTGGATACCACATTACTGTATAATGACAGAACTGTGTCTAGTTGTTGAAGTAATAGAGGGGTTAGTTGGGTGTAAGCGTTACACACACAATATAGCTTTTAAAATGGAAATTGTTTACAGTGCAGGATCTTTCAATTTGACCAATGATAGGTAATATGTTATTTAGGTCCAAAGTAAGTATACGAATTTGTAAATTAATAATAGTAGAAGTATTTATATATATTTAAATATGATATATTATGATATTATATATAGATATATTTTTTTTTTCTCTTATAATGGTATATTGGCGATATTCTTACACGGGAGTAGGAGTATCTCGAACCGATTCCTCTTACCCCCCTCTCCCTGCAGACAAGCAAAGCTTTAATGGTGGTACGGTGCTCCATGACGTAACATGGCATATGACGTTCACGGAGCCCCAGAAGACTCCAAGACATAGTACAACTACATTGTGGACACTCATAAGTTTACCAGTGTGCTTAGTAGAGGGACTCAACTGATATTGAAAAATGATGTTTTTTTTTATTCCTAAAATGGAAAAACCCACTTTCCATACACAGAGGGAGGGAGGCAACTGTTTTTACGGGCCAGATAAACCATATACATTATATCCCCATAAATACAACACAATACATCAAGGGTGGTCACCCCAAAGTACTGAGAGTGCCGTGGGCACCTAGAACCCCGGTGTCCGCAGCAGAACAGTCCCATCCAATGGGAGGGTTAGCGCACCCCGCTAGAGGTAGGATGCACTGTGGGTACTCGGAGTCAATGGATCCTGACCAGGAACATTGGGAGGGCAGGCCATTGGTATGAGGTAGCAGCACGTTAGCCAGGGGCTCCAAAACTAAATCCCCTCCACCTTACATTCAGCTGTGCAACTTGAAGGGTGTAGGACACAGTGCGGTGGGCGTTCTATCCGATGGCGCAGTGCCGTGCGGGTTGCAGTTCTATTTGCAAGGGTCACGATCTGAAGCCGTTCCCTGAAATATGCTCTCAAGGGTGATGATGGCCAACTGTGAGCACTTCGGGCAAAGTTAGACCTAGTCCAGGGGCTTCCTAGCTCCCGGGGTGAAGCCGTCCCCTTTCCTGGCATATGTGACGGAGTGATTATCTCTCTGTCCCGCGGAGGATATCGGGAAGGTCCTTCAAAATTGGCCACCTACGTCTCATTGGCTGGGAACGGGGGCCAGGCTCTGGGGAATTGTAGTTCCTTAGCACTGCGAGATCGCCAATCCAAGAGGTCGCGCCGCACACTTGCTCCAATCCAACGAAGAAAACGGACCACCCTGGGGCACCCAGCAGCCGATGCAGGGCAGATCCCCTCCTCTGGGCAGGCGACAGTAGCCGTACGCTTCATAACCCAAGATGAAGGACGGAGAAGCCGGCGGGGTAAGAGGTGAATTACGAGAAGGGCCCGACGCTCCCTGGGAATCAATCAAATGTTGGGCGGGAGAGCGTGGGGACTCGTTCAGTGCGCCCCCCCCCCCCCCATTAGAAAATGTCGTTGAAAATCCCCCCCTCCCTCCATTTCGAACCCGGGTCTAATCTATGCTACAGTTAAATGCTCACTTTGTTTCCCTTTGTATCGCTTTAGGAGAATACAATTGAAATCGAGAAACAAGTTTGTGATGGCGTCTCACTGCCACCATTCCACATCAACGGTTTCTGACTACTCTGTAATGACTTCTGCAGAGTGCGATTGAAGAAAGAAGAGACTCCTGGGTAATAGTCTAAGGGGGACACCAGGATGGGCATGACAACTTTAAACATGGTTAAATTGCTGCGGAAGCCTTATTAGCCGAGTTTATTTTGAGGTTGATGCTGTAAGCACCATATACGACGTTTTTGTGATTGCTGTGCGCAGCGCTCTGTCTAAAACAATAAGACTGTGAATTAGTCCAAGCCTTCAAGGATCGCCCTGTTCAGAAAGAAGGCATCTAGTGGCTCAATACAATCTTTAATTGAAGAAGGAAAGGGTTTGAATGATCTTTATTCGTATCAAAATTCCAGTGTCTATACCAGTTTACTTGTTTGTTTTTATCCGGAGGGTTCTTCAATTGTTTGCAGATTGTCATCTAACCTGATAACAACATAGTTATATGTTTTGGATATGGGTATTCATAGTATGTGTGATGTTTCTTATATTTTATCTCTGTGTTTAATTGAAATAGTGTTGCTCTCTCTAGTGCATCTCTTTGGATTTGCAAGCTTGTAGATTTTTTCACTTATCAAGTACTACAGAGCAGCATTTTTCTGCTGTCTCGACATTGGTCGCCCTGCGTCGGATTATAGCGCAACTCACCTCGCTTCATGGTCATCGTCTCCGCCCGCGTCGTTTGCCTCCATATACGCCCCTAAGTCGTAAACCCTTAATAAAACGCTCTACCTTTGTACCCTAAAAACCGTTAAACCCAGATACCAAAAAACCCTTACCCGAAAAAACCCGACCTTAAAACCCATAACCTAAACCGATAACACCCCTAAATTAACTTGCACTTATTGGCGCAGAATGGGTTACAGTATCCGTTATCGCGGTTGCTGTTATCTCCCGCAAGTATTAGATGTCTCTGTAAGATGGACCGTGACAGGGAGATTGTAGGAGATTTAAACTTGCAGGAGATACCGGCATGAAATTAATGTGATTTAGCTACGCGACCCCCTGTTCATCCTATGCACTAGAAACTAATAATCAAAACGCGCAAAGTTCCTGTAAGAGTGTGCGGGCGAGAGAGAGGGACCGGCTCTAGAGACTCTTCTCTGCTCAGATCTAGAATATGGTGGGGATGGCCGTGGCAGGCATTTAATGAAACAGGCGCGCCATGAGAGCAGAGACCCAATCTGGTTCACCTCTTCAAGGGCAGCCAGCTTCTTGGGTTTTGAGGCCGTGGGAAGCTGCGGTCGGGCCGCTGTATTAGCTCCGTTCAGCAGCAGTTTCCTCGCAGCCAAACCGATCTTTGATAACACGCATCTGGTATTAACACACACACACAATGTGTGTGTGTTTGTATTTAAATATATATTTATACAGATCACAGTGCGAAGTGGCGTTCTTTATAATATATTATTTTTTTTTTAAGTGCATGTTTAATTAAAAAAGATCACATTAAAGATGAATTAAATATTAATATGAAGGAAAATATCTTAAAAATAAAATAAATGCAATGAAAAACAAAGGGAGAAGGGCAATAGTTTCATTTTAAACTCAACTTAAAGGAATAATAAATGTGTGTAAAGTTTGGGTGGATGGGACGCCGACGCCGCAGTATTCACTGATAGATGTGCTTAGAGCAGGCAGAGGCCCCGGTGAGGGGATTTCCCCTGCTTAGAGCAGGGAGAGGCCCCGGTGAGGGGATTTCCCCTGCTTAGAGCAGGGAGAGGCCCCGGTGAGGGGATTTCCCCTGCTTAGAGCAGGGAGAGGCTCCGGTGAGGGGATTTCCCCTGCTTAGAGCAGGGAGAGGCACGCGTGGGGTGAGGGGGGTTTCACGGAGGCCGGGAGTGTTTTCGGGGGCGCGAATCCCGTCGCGTCGCCGGTCTAATTAAGCGCGGCCTTATAACCAACTATGAGTGAACCCCTACCCCAGTTTTATCATCTAATTAAGGGGATAATTAGAATAGTGTTTAAAAAATTATTTTAGGTAGATCTTCAGGTGTGTGTAACATGACATGCCCCTGTCAAAGAATCTGTGAGGAACTCAGACAAGCAGTTATTGATGCTCATCAGTCTAGAAGGGTACAAACTGTTAAATGTCCTACTTACGTATTTTCTGTAGATTTACTCCCAGCATAATCGAATCTAGCATTCTTGTTGCACACAAAAACCAAACGTTTATTTTGGAAAATAATTACTTACATACAAACATAGTTAGAATGGCAACGATGATGTGTCAAATAGATTATGATATTCTTAAAATCGTTGCACATAGTAGCTTTCTGTGTTATCTTCTCCAAATATTAACACAGCTTCTCTCTACTTCATGATGTATAATTCTCCTCCCTCCTGTATCCTGTTCTCTAAGCCTCACTGCTGACTTTTTATCCAAATAAGAACCACCCAGTCAGCCATCTTAACTTAAATGTTATATTCCGAAATGGTTTTTACATACAGTAATGGTCATGTGAACTTCTTCTAAACATTTATGGAGCTTAAAGCTCTTGTACTGAAATGGTTACTTCAGATATCTTCATTGGTTAATGGCATCTTACTCAGCTTGGACCTACTGTACTGTATAAACACTCAGGGTCATCAGAGCCGTTTAACCAACTAGCGACCATAGTACGAACTTTTCGTGTGTCAATTTTGTTATTAGATAGACTTCACATGTAATAATATCTAGGGATCTACAACTTGTTCTGTTAATCTAGACCCCAGAAATATAAATGTGTTGATAAAAAGTTGGTGTTATGCGTGACACCCGTTGCATAAAACCCGATCATGTTGGCCGTTTATCCTTTGCTCTCCAATTCACGACTTGCACCAGTTTTTCCAAACCCAGCATTGAGGCTGTTTTTTTAACCACTGAAGATATTTCATGTTGGAATGGGTTATAGAATGCAAAGTGATTAACAGATCAATGCATAATCTTCTCAAAAAAAACAAAAAAACTAACTCCACACCATGTTAGTTCAGAGGAGAGAGCGGACGTTTTAAACGTATAATCGGCTGTGGTAGTACCGATTCTAATATTTGGATAAGGTTGCTCCCTGTTTGCCATAGAGATCAGCCTGGAGGAGGTTAAACGTTGTTTGGTAAAAGTAATAATTTTCTTTAATAACTCCTTGCAATTTGTCGAGTCATACTTCCTCATCCAAACGTACTTCAAAGACAAAACCATTAAGTCTGTGATGTGGATGGTTTTGTTTTTTTTTATGAAATCATAAGATTACTGGGAGATCTCTAGTAGTTAAAATAATGAAAAGGAAGAAGCAAATTCTGGACAATGTTCTTAGTGAGTAAGATTTGAAATAATCTAAGTCCCTGTCTGTAAAAATAAAATAAGTGTCTGAGATGCGTTCGATGCACCGAGGTTGGCGGGATACTATTTGCTGCTGCCTTGATTGAATTGAATAAAGATCAATACTCCCCCCTATGGTAGGAAATGTTGTGCTTTGTTGTCTGACCTCCACCCCTCGTTCTACATGACAGTATATCTTCCGTGCAGATTACATTTATCATCCTTCTACTGAAAAGGGTTATCTCCACTGTAGGGAGATCACGGTTCCTCCACTCTAGTTTTGATGCCAAGGTGGCCAGCCTCAGCATTGCTCGATTTGTGTGTTGGTCGGATCGGATTCTATGCGTCAGCCACAGGATCTTGTCAATTGCGTTTCTGGGGAACTCCCTACGGTTGTTGCTACAGCTGAGAGTCCCCACAGTCTCACTCACCATGACTAGTCACCGCTTCGGCACCATGATATTTTGGTTTTCCAGACTTACTTCCAGTCCTCCCTTGCACCACCATCCAGGTAGTGACGTGAGTCAGGCCGCGCGACTCAAACGGGCCCATGGACAGGTTGCTCGATCTATGAGCAGCGGGCATGCTGTCGCAAGACAGACAGGGCGTGGGACACCAGGTGAGGCCTCAGCACTATGTGACGACGTGGGGAAATATAGTGAATCATCCAAGGATTGATCTTTTTAAATTCTTTATATTTTCAGCTTTGTCAAGCCGAGTGGATGCTGAGGTATATAAACATGTCTTATTTCACTTTCTGAAGATGATGTACCTGGTGGCGCCACCCATCTATCTCCCGAAATGTTGTCAGTACATACAATATTATCATTTGTAATGAACGGTGAACTTATGATCCCTAGAAAGTTGAAAATCACACTTCTCTTTTTAAAATGTAGTTTACCTTAGGTTAGTCATCTTTTACCTAAGATAAACATATATTCTTAATACAATTTCAAAGAAGAACATCCCAAGGAATATCCAATTACAAGGTTTTTTGTGGCATTCAGTTCATAATTTCATAAAAAATGCCATTTTGTGTAAATATTCCATCCTTTGGGTGAATTTATGAACTTGCAGGCTACAAAACCACAAACATTTGACTGTAAACTTTGGTTATTTATATACTGTTACGAAACACGCCATTGTCTCAAGACAGTCAGCAGCCTGCAGTAACCAATACAATGGGGGAAAGCCGTGAAAGATGCTACGCTGTATAGGGAGAGGGTATTTAGCAGCAGAGAGAGTTAGTGATCACACTTTATCGATCATTTGTAAACCTACAGAGTACTTTGTTTCATTCTGGAGACCCATATCTCGAAGGACATAATACATTAGAGATTGTACCAAGAAGGGTTACTAAGATGGGTGAACAGGCTAAAATACAAAAATGGCTGCCGCGAATCACCCGCCCACAGGAAGCTGCTGCTTCGGCCTCCGCCCACTTTTCCACTAGGGCAAGTGCTCCTAAACCACCTCCACTTACCCTAAAAACCCCTCCCTGGGCCCTTGCCTTAAACCCCCACCCCAACACCCCTTAAATTAACCCCCTACCTTAACTGATAAAACACCTTAAATTAAACACTACCCAAACAGTAATAAAACAGAGAATCCAGCAGCGGATCAGTGCAAGGGGTGAGGGTGTTGAGTGCGTCAAGCGTCGGCGGCCATTTGGTCCCGGCGAAGACCCCAACCAAATGTCCCATTCCATAGGACAAAAGGCTTGCCTCAATATAAAAGAAAGCCAGGGGTCTGACGTTTTGACAGAAAGAAAAATGGTCAGACGCCGTCAAATACTATGTTTTCTATATCTCTCTTTATGCCAAGATTTCTTGCCTAATTAACAGAATTAATTTGTAAGGTGGAGTTGAAAAACCAAAACCATTGTTATTTCTCAGTACTAATTACAACGGTATTACAATGACAACAAACAAAAATATACCACTTACAGTACTGTATGTGCACATTCCTTCCATGTCTCAAGACAGGTCCACACCTGTTTTACACCTTACAAATATGTCCTGGTAATTTAATACTGACCAACAATTCCGCTAATCAGTGAGACTCCATAATAATAATCTGCAAAATTTATGTCATTTTTCTATTTCTTCTCTTCTCTCTCAACACGATGGAAGTCAGAAGAAGATGAAGAGATTCAGGAATTCCTTTTCCCTTAACGCCCTGAATTAGTATTCACATGTAGTACAATCTGTCATCTTTGACCACACTAGCCGGTCCACCAATGCAGGTGTTGCAGAACCTCAGCAGTGAAGAGCTTGCCTGCATTGCCAGGGTCAAATCTGTTACTGAGCAGCTACAGTAGTTTCACAGCCAAAGAAAAGACATAAATTAAATCTCTGCCAACTTGAGGAATACCCCTGGGACTCTTCCTGTTTCACGAAATGCGCTACTCTACTTGTAAACAAAGAGGCAGCTTACTGGAATCAGTTTTCATTTTATACTGGTGTAAGGCATCAAAAACCAATGTTTCCTAACAGTGTAAATATGCTCACAAGCAGAAATGTTGCAGAGCAATAAATGGCCTGTTCACCATCTGAATGGTTATTTCCCATCTGCTTTGACACTCGTGGAATGTAATTAAATAGAAGCTGTCCCACCCAGACAAAATGGCAGTAACACTGAATGTTTACTTAAAAAATGTGGGGCAGTGGTTTTCAATCCCTCGAGAAACTCCAACCCAGTATGTTTTTGGGATAGCCCAGTCATACTCTACATCATGGTGGTGGTGGTTGGGGGACAGGGTTTATCTATTTTCGGTGAATACGGGCACCCATGGGAGTTTGTCAGTTATTCCTACAGTCCAACATTTCAGAAAGGCCGATATTATCTATTCAAGGCCCAATTCTTTATATTTTGACATATTTTTAATTTTCACACTTCAAACGGGTATTAAAGGTCTTGTTGGTTTTGTCTGTAGTTATACACGTAAATAAATGTTAAAATCAGGTATTTACAATCACAGCCCGATCCCATGACAGTATGTGTATGTACATAGGATAAGTGAAGAGGATCCAACTAATATTAGGCCGCTTTTGCATTTCAATAGAGAAAAGCCTTTTAGGTTCATAATAGTAATTTTCACACAAGGCTATCTTATTTCCCTCTCCTCTCACCATCCACTGCAATCAGGTATCCCTCTTACAAACACACGTATATAATATCTGGTTTGCAATTGGATGTGGCACTCTCATTTTTAGTAGCACACGGGCCATTGCTAAAATGTTGTTGGTTTTAACTGAGGAGAGGATTAAATCAAAAGTCTATCCTTTAGTGATTTCCAACAATGCCGGGCTATTTAATAAAAACCTATCAATAACTTGTTTTAATGAATTAGCATTTTGGCCACAAAAAGAACGATGGAAAAAATATTTTGAAAGTTGTTCAATATCTTTTTTAATTTCACTTAAGCAGGGACCCGGAGTGATGGATGTACAGTATTAGGGGGTACACTCATTGTTTCCGAGTTCCTGCACGCAATGATAATAATTCAAATTATGCATCATCCTTTGCTATCATACCAAAAGGAAAAAAAAAAAGTGTCAAATATAGCTTTCCACTTAGCGTTTTGAAAAACTTTCCCAGGACAACCTTGAAAAATCATTGGAATTTTTTTTTTTTTTAAGGAAAACCATATGTTTTATTTTTTTATATAACGTACAATCTTTTTATTTTATGACAGACACCAATCATCTGCACCTCACACTAAATAATATAAGGGAAATCAGCTCACTTTTTCCTTCAGTACCCAACAAACTTGTTAGCAGTACCAGTAATTCATTCATTCTTGTTTACTATATCAGTATGTTTTGTCAATTTGATGTGAATGGGCACCTCGGTCTTTGGTTTACTAGGAGGTTTAACACCTCAAGAGCAGGGGTGGGCAACTCCAGTCCCTCAAGGGCCACGAACGGTCAGGTTATTAGGATATCCCTGCTTCAGCACAGCTCATCAGTTGCTCAGTTGAAGATCGACCCACACCGTGCTGAAGCAGGATATCCTGAAAAACCTGACCTGTTATCTTGACCCCGCTCTAGATTTGGAGCTCTCACGAGCATGACCCTTCATACATTGTTGTGTCTGTTGGCGCTTGCTTGTCCTTATTTGAGTTTTTGAGTCCTTATTTTGTTTTTGTCACTTATAGAACTTTATATCCCCCTTTATGTCACGCAACAGAATAGGGTGGGGCTTGATAAATAAATGGTGGTAATAATAATATAACATTACAATATTTTCTTTTTTTTTTCCTACAGGTATCTAATTAAAAAACTAATAAACTATGATAATTATTTTTAAATAAATTAAAGGAAACCTCCTTTAAGAAAAGCAGAGGTACAGGGAAGGAGGAGGGCGCAGAGTATTATGACTTTTTATTTTTATTTTATCTAAAATCTACAATACACCACTTTTTTTAGGCTACCTTCGACAACTGGAAATAAGTTTTCAACCAAGGCTCCCAGCGTCCCTAAAAGGTTCCCTGCAATTTTCAGGTAATTTGAAAATTGTACCAAATACATTAGAATTTACAATGCTACTGATCTCAGACGCACTATTGGAGAGGGTTGGGGTTCCTTACAATGCATCTGATCTCAGACGCACTATTGGAGAGGGTTGTGGGTTCCTTACAATACAGTACATCTGATCTCAGATGCGCTATTAGAGAAAGGTTGGGGTTTCCTTACTATGCATCTGATCTCAGCGCGCTATTAGAGAGGGTTTGGGTCCCGCATAGTTTCCCAGATAATTATAGGTTTCCTACAACCAAAAAAAAAGAGTTGAAAACTATCTGACCTAATGTACAGTATATGGGAATCATAAAATCGCCAAAGGAATACTGCCATTAGCAACATATATGCAGTTGAATTCTTTCCAACGTGTAACATCTATACAATTGTTTCATTAGCTTCTCAATTTGACACATTTTATATATTAAAATTAGATATACGTGCATAACAACAAACGCATAGGCCTATGCAAAGTTGCTAATTACGTACACTGCAGTGATTTCTGAAGCCGCGTTGATAGGTCTAAATTTATAATCCTTCACAACATAGATACTCTTATCTTGAAAAAACAGATCTGAAACTCCAGTACATCTATGTTGACAATAATTTGTTATTAGGACTACAAGTGATACAAAAGAAACTATGAAGATTCCAATTTCTCCAAGAACAAAGCTGCTAGAACTGGCCCTGCAGAAATCAGTGTACTTGTTATGGTATATGTCACGCCTGTAATCAAAAAGACAATACAAGACACAATCAATTCCAAACAATCTAAGTTGGTACTGAGGCGTGGGGAGATTAAAGTAGCGGTTCATCAATGTTTTTGCAGCCCATTAACACGATAAAGGATTGCTGCCTCAGTTTTCACTGGCTAATACCTCAGGCACATGGTTTTTCCTGATGATGTTGCTGGTAAATGTATCCCACCATTCATGCCCAGGACATACTTGAAAAAGAGAGTTAACTTCAATGTATTACTTCTGGTAAAACTATTTTATAAATAAATAAATATTATCCGTGAAGCCTTGCTGTGCTTTATTTGTACCACAGTATTTGTCGACTACATTAAAGGCTGTGTGTCTACTCTAAATCAAAAAGCAGACCGTGGCAATTGAATATACTTCGATAGTTAATACAGATGTAGTAACACTTACTACAGCGCAGCGTACGAGCAAGCAAAAGTCGTGTGGCGCTAGCAAAAGTGTCTGCTGCAATACACTGCGCGCGGGGGGGAAAACATTGTTTTGAATGGGGATTCCCTCCGAACCGTTGTACATTGGTGCTGCGACGCCTCTGTCTTTGTTCAGCTACGTCTCCCGTTCTGCATGATATCCCAGAGAGAGAGAAAATACAGTGCACTACTAGTGTTCTCTATTGTGATATAGAAATAGTAACCCATATATGAATCCACGCCAGCTGAAAATAAAATGACAACAACCTCTAATTGTTAGGAAAGAGCGTCTGCAGCTGTGTCAACCGGAGTGGTCAGCACCCCTAGAGACAGGTGAACAAAGAAAAAACAAACGCGCAACGCATATAGTGAAGTATATTTCAAATGTAAATAAAAATAGTAGTGGTAAGATATCTCGCGTACATCAAGTCAGATCATAGTAGGACATTTCATGCACGTCTGTATGGTTACCAGACACTCGCACTTCAACGACAGCAGGATCTCTTGATCTCCTGGACCTCAGAATGGATTCCGGGTATAAGTGGCTGTTATCGCGCCGACAACAGGAGACTTCCCTCTCACGTCTGAGGCTTTTGTGTGATGTCGTGGTGAATACCGGAAACAGTCAGAGCCGTCGTACGGCTAGCAGTTTCGAGTAATCGCAAAAAATTGCGCACACACTGCAAGCAATGACGGCCGTCAGAGGTTTTTTTTCAGCGTAGCTCAGAAATGTCAGAGAAGTAGCGCTATGCTATGAAACGCGTAGGATTATTGCCTGAGGAGTGATTTTTAAAGCCCCTACGAATATCTCCCAGTCAGTTGTGTATCGAGATGCGGGTGGGCTATATTGACCTTTGAGCGACGCTGAAAAAACCTCTGACGGTGTCATTGCTTTTGCGGCGTGTGCAATTTGTGCGGACGTACTCGAACTGCTAGCGTACGACGGCTCTGACTGTTCTCGGATTCACCACCAAATCCACAAAGCTGCAGACTCTTGAGAGGGAAGTCTCCTGTTGTCGCGGCATAATAAACACCACTTATACCAGGAATCCATTCTGAGGGTCCAGCTGAGACCAAGAGATCCTGCTGTCGTTGTGTGCGGTGGCTGGTAACACATGACATAAGTGCATGAAAGTCTACTATGATCTGACTTGATTTACGCAGATATCTACCACTACTATTTTTATTTACATTTGAATATACTTCACTATATGCGTTTGCGCTGTTGTTTCTTTGTTTCACTGACATGATATCCCTGTGTTTGAACTAGATCTGGGGCTTTCCCACAACACAGGCGGAGCCTTCTCCATTCCCGTCTTGCACTTTCACATGGAGGGAGCAGGACTTCGGATTGACCGCTCAATTCGTTCCTTCGATGTCCCTCAACTTCTCGATTTCCAAAAACAGTGAATGTCTTCCTTTATTAACACAATATCTTCTTCTAGAATATCTACTTTTTGCATGTATAATGTGAAGACAATTACCGTAAATGATTAATATATTTATGCATCTTTTGACACTACATTTTTGGTAAGAACAGGTCGTTTTTGCAATGAACATCATATTCTGAGTGCACTCATTTAACCGATACGGCGAATATGTATGTGGCACCGACAATGGCAACGTGCTGCTATCAATGTCATACGCACGCTGTGGGTCAGGTATAATTGCGAATTTAGATTCACAGACAAACTGTCAACAACATGCGCAGGCAAGACAATCCAATATTCTGTATGGATGGTGGTACACCAAGAGCACATTATTCGCGCACCGAATCCTGAACAGGGGTGACTGTCAGAGTGACCATCTTCTCAGGGGCTCACCAGATCTTTTATGCTATGTCCCTTTCTCAAACCGACGAACTATTTTCGAGTGAGATATGTGACGTCAGTGTTTCTTACCACACTGCCCTCTAGGCACCATTCACTGTGCTCAATTCCTCTAGATGAATATAACATGAGCTAGCAAATGTGTACCCTTCCATACAATCCCCATGGTACCGCTCTCCATTCTTAATTCTTGGTGTAGTCACACCCCACTCTATCTAGGTCAATGTACACACGTTATCCTTCGAAAAGTCCTAGTGAGCTGCGTCCATGTCGCAGTGAAGACCACGCGCGCGGGGCAGTTCGGCGCGATGGGAACGTGACGAGTTACACGACCTGTGTAAGCGGGAGGGACAGTGTACTCGCAGAGAGTGTTTTTGGTGGACATGTAAGTTAGTTGATGAGCGTGCATGTGGGGTGGTGAACTCCGTGTCGTGATGTCCCAGAGCTGGTGCGCCGTCATTGGGCGAAAACCGCTCCGGACTGCCCATGGCCAGGTGAATCAGGTTGAATGGTGACTTGCCCTCAACGCACGCCGTGCGACCCCATCATTTGTTCACAGCGTGTGGTCTCGGTTGACTGGGGATATGGCGCACACGAGGACAATGACAGCTGAGCCCACTTATATGGGCAATGTGTAGGGGCAGTCGGGGCTTTGGACGCATGGGCGATGCCTATTATCCCAACGCAGTCCAAAAATAATGGGAAAGAGGATGTATGAGGCATATATGATGCTTAGTTGGATCATATGCCCATATATAATAATACTATATATCATATGATAGTAGTGTATTATGAGCTAATGTTGCGTGGAGTATACGTATGTAATGTACTATATATATATTATATATAATATATATATATCATATATAGTCCTATATATATATATCATATATTATTATATAATATATTATATTACACACAAGGGTTGACAAATCACCAAAAAATCTACTCGCCACACAAAAAAAATCTACTCGCACCCGGTACCAAACGGGCTGCTGGGCCAATATTTACTCGCCCGGTGGGTCAAACCACTCGCCCGGGGCGAGAAAATGTATAGGTTTGTCGAACCACTGTAATATATCTAGATATATATATATCAGTGGTTTCGAAATTATATACATTTAACGCCCTGGGGGTTAGATTTTAACCCCCGGGGGGCGAGTAAGTAGTAAGTGTAAACAAGAAGGTAACAGTAAATATTGGCCCAGCAGCACACATGATTTTTAAAATTTCCCGCGCTAGCGATGGAGAAAAAAAGAGCCGGAGGAGGGCTCATGTGGTGGGGGGAGATTTACCCCGCCTCCGGCCTCTGAGCAGTGGGCCTCCCTCCTCACTGCTTCCCACTCCTCCCCATCCGGCAGCAGCGCTTCCATGCCGTCTGCCTCGGGCCCCTGCAGGGCTATCTGTTCACCCCTCCCATGGGCACCCGCCTCCCCCCCCTCCCCCCCCCCCATAGCACCGGGCCACCCGCCCCCACCCCTCCGCACCGGGCCATCCCCCCCCCATGCGCACGACCGGGCCATCCACCCAACCCCCTCCAATCGGGCCCACATTCCACACCAACCCCTCACCCCAATGGGTGACCCGATGGGAGGGGTAACAGATAGCCCTGCAGGGGCCTGAGGCAGACAGGCATGGAAGCGCTGGCTGCCGGAAGGGGGAGGAGTGGAAGCGCTGAGGAGGGAGGCCACTGCTCAGAGAGCCGGAGGCGGGGTAATCTCCCCCAACAACATGAGCCCGCCTCCGGCTCTTTTTTTTTTCTCCAGCGCTAGCGCGGGAAATTTTAAAAATACATGTGTGCTGCTTGGGCCAATATTTACTCGCCCGGGGGTTAAATCTACCCGCCCGGGCGAGTAAATGTATATAATTGTCGAACACTGTATATATATATCCGGGTGGTGCGAGGGATGGGGGAGATGTTGAGAGGGACTGGGGCAGGAGTCCGGGGGCTGGGGGATGCTCTTGGGAGGGGGGCTGGGGCGAGAGTCGTCGCCTCTTCAATGTGAGTTATTTTGGACTGGGGGAGATGTGAGAGGGAATGGGGAGACCAGGCAGCCCAGAACGCCTCTCAGAGTTTGCGGGCTAGGGCGGGGTAGAGGAGCATGGCGTGTGGAGGATCGGGAGGGGGCCTGAGGCGGGAGAGGTGTCGGGCTAGGCAGCACGCGAGAAAAAATCGTGAGGGTAATGCCGAAGACGGTTAGGTGGCCGGTAGGTGTGGGGATGGGGCGCCGGTGACTGGTGGAGGGGGGTGTAGGCGGACGGAGGGAATGGGGGCCAGGGCGAGGACTATTTTTCCCCTCCGGCGGGGTCGTGCGGAGAGGAACGTTTGGGGGTGAGAGGGGGATGGGGGGAGGACGGGGAGGGTTGAGAGAGTGGTGGACTGGTGGGATTGTGTAGTTGGGAGAATGAGTGGGGGGTAGAGAGGAAGTATGGCGCTGAGAGGGTGCTGGGTTTATCGGGAGATGGCGATGGTGGGGTGAGAGGGGAACGTGGGGGGATCGGCGATCGCAGCGAGGAGGGGATGGGGGAGATGCTTGAGAGGGGTGGACTGGGGGAGAATATGAGAGGGGGTAAGGAGGGAGAAAGCAAAGTTGTTCGCGGCGGCGACTCGGAGGGGCCGTTGATGGGGTAGATTCGTTTTGTGTAGGGCTTCCGGCCACCTCTTCCTTAGTATTCCCTCAACCTTCCTTTCGATATCGAATGTCAGATCCTTACCGATCAGGCGGCGCCGGCGGCCATGGTTTTTTACATAGCGCAACCCCGGTTTTAGCGCGCGGGGCGGTCGGAATCGGGTGGCCGCGCGGAAGCACGCTATGTAACGGGGGGGGGTATAGCGTATAGTTATATATATAAATATATATAGATATATATATATATATATTATATATTATTATCCTATATATATATCTATATATATATTAATATACAGTGAAGAGGGGTAGTTCGGACAAACACCCAAACATTGCTCGCCGAGCGCAAGGACCAAGAAAAAATTAATCGCACCTAGTTCCCGCCCCAACTCCGGCCCCTAGTCCCGCCCCCAATCCGCCCCCTTAGTCCCGCCCCCCCCAACCCCGCTGATTTTAAAATAAAATATATAAACGAATCAATACATTTAATAAAGTCCTGTCAGAACAAACATTCGTTTTTATTTTTTTTGACATTAAATGTATTTATGTATTACATTATATACAATTGGTCGTGTGTGTGCGTGTGTGGCAAGTCGGATCGTAGTGTAATAAAAGCCAGATGTGAAATGACTATTTCTGAATCCCTTAGAACCGACAGGGGATCTGGGGTGGAGACTTTGGAATGTCGGGAGCACGGCTCACAGAGAGAGCAGACATAGGCCCGGGCAGCAAGAAAGCTACACACACACACACACACGAGAGCGGCACGAAGCACCCGAGGACGCCCACACCCGATGGGGGAGATGTACACCCACACAGAGACGGAGCGACAAGAGAGTCACACTAGGCAGGAGAAACACCACACCACAGGATGAGAGGTAAAGAGAGAAGAAAACAGAGAAAAGAGAGGGAGAGAATGCGGGAGAAGCAAGCAATGAAGTACAGAGGAGATGAGAAGAGGTACAGAGAGGAGATGGGGGAAGGCGAACAGTGGTGGTGATGGATGGCAGGGGGAGCGAAGGAAGAAAGGATGAGGGAAGAGACGGAGTGCCGAAGTAGGAAGGGGAGGGGACGGGGAGAGGGAGGCGAAGAAGATGAGTGAGAACAGAGGAGGAGAGCGCGAAGAATGAAGTGCGACAGAGAGGAGCGAATAAGAGAGTACAACAGAGAGGCGAAGAAGAGGGGGCCGACCAGAAGAGAGCAAGAGACGGAGAGCCGAAGAAGGAGAGTGAGACAAGAGAGGGGCAGAGAGGGAGAGAGGGTTTGACAGAAAGATGTGAGAGAGGGCGAGAGGGAAGACAGGTACTGGGGGACGAGGTGGGAACGGTGAGAGAGGGAGAGGGTGACACGGGAGAGGGAAGGCGACAGGGTGACAAAGAGAGGGACGCAGGAAAAAGGAGGAGGACGAGTCCGGGATGGAAAAACGGGATGGAGTCGGGGGTTGAGTAGGGGTTGAAAAAAGGGAGAGAAGGGGGAAGGGGGACAACAAGGGAGCATGGGTGAGGTGGGAAAAAGGGAGTTTGAGGGAAAGAGGAGGGGGGTGACAAAAGGGGATGGGGGGTGGCGGAGAGGTGACAAAGGGGATGGTGAGGGGGGAGAGGGGGTGATGGACAGCAGGGAGAGGGAGGGTGAACAAAGGGAGGTGAGAGGGAGACGGAAGTAGGACACAGGGAGAGGTAACGAGGAAGGAGAGGCGGGTGACAAAGGAAGAGTGGATTGGACGAAGACGGGAGGGTGACAGGAGGGAGAGAGGGTGACCACAGCGAGAGAGAGGGAAGGAGGGAGGGGACATAGGGGGGCAGCACGAGGCGAGGTGTGACACAGGGAGAGGGCGAGGGTGAGCAACAGGGAGAGGGAGGGTGAGAAAGGGAAGGGGGGCGGTACCGCCGGGCGGAGAGGAGAGGGTGGGAGGTGACACGAGAGGAGAGGGCAGGGGGGTGAACAAAGGGATGAGGGAGGGTGAAAGGGGCGTGACAGAAGGGAGAGGGGTGTGAGAGGGTGACAACAGGGGAGAGGTGACCAGGGACGGAGGGGTGAGGGTGACACAGAGGATGAGGGATGGGGCGGGAGAGGGAGGGGACAACTAGGAAGGGGAGGGTGACAACGGGGGAGGTG
Source organism: Ascaphus truei (assembly GCA_036426205.1). NCBI lineage: Eukaryota > Metazoa > Chordata > Amphibia > Anura > Ascaphidae > Ascaphus > Ascaphus truei. The sequence goes on from WSYH01004622.1 coordinate 30,293, forward strand.
CGGGAGAGGGGAGGGTGACACAGGGAAGGGGCGAGGGTGACGCACAGGGAGAGGGGGGGTATGACACAGGGAGAGGGGGAGGGTGACCACAGGGAGAGGGGGAGGGTGTAGACACAGGGGAGGGGGAGGTTGGACACAGGGGAGGGCGAGGGGAGGGTGACACGGGGGAAGGGAGGGGAGGGAGGTGGGTGGGGGGAAAGAAAGGGGGGGAGAGGAGGGAGAGAAGGAGGGGACAAAGGGAGAGGGGAGGGGGAAAAAGGGAGAGGGGGAGTGGGTGGACACAGGGGAGGGGGGAAGGTGACAAGAGGGGAGGAGAGGGGGAGGGTAACAGGGATGGGAGGGGGGGATGCGGGAGGGTGACAGGGAGAGGGAGGGGCTGGGTGGAGGAGCAGGGGAGAGGGGAGGAGGGGTGATAACAGGGAGAGGGAGGGTGATACAGGAGGGAGAAGGGAGAGAGAAGGGTGACACACTCACAGACAGCACAGACACTCACTCAGACAAACTCACACTCACAGTCTGTCACTCACACACACAAACACCTCGCCCGTAAGGGCAGGGGGGTCGCACATGGCGAGCGGGGGCCTCCGCCACGGCAGGAGGGCCTGCTGCAAGGGGCCGGGCCCCCTCCAGAGTGGGACGGCCGAAGCCGCAGTATCAATTATAGAGTGATTTAGAGCAGGCAGAGGTGGGTTTCCCCGTCCGGTGGAGGGGATTTCCCCTGCTTAGAGGCAGGAGAGGCCCCGGTGACAGGGGATTTCCCCGCTTGGCAGGAGAGGCTCCGGTGAGGGGATTTCCTCTCAGGCGGTGCTCCTAGATAGCTGTATGAGCAGGGAGAGGCACGCGTGGGGTGCAGGGGGGGCGTGGGGTGAGGGGGGTTTCACGGAGGCCGGGAGAGATTGGGGTGAGGGGTGGGGGTTGGGGCCCGATTGGAGGGGGTGTGGGGGATGGCCGGGTGCGATGGGGGGGGAGGCCGGCGTTGGTGCGAGGGGGAGGGGGGGGGGCGGGGTGGCCCGGTGCTATGGGGGGGCGGGGAGTGGAGCGATGGCGAGGGGGTGGAACAGATTAGCCCTGCAGGGGCCTGAGGCAGAGCGGCATGGAAGCGCTGCGGCCGGTGCCGGGGAGGGGGAGGAGGGAGGAGGGCAGGCTGAGGGGGAGGGCCACTGCTCAGAAGAGCCGGAGGCGGGGTAATCTCCCCCACAACATGAGCCGCCTCCGGCTCCTTTTTTTTTCTCCAGCGCTAGCGCGGGAAATTTTAAAAATCATGTGTGCTGCTTGGGCCAATATTTATCGCCCGGGGTACAATCTACCGCCCGGGCGGTTAAAGTCAACCGGGCAGGAGGTAAATGTTATATAATGTCGAACACTGATATATATTATTATATATTATAGAATAGGGTTCGACAAACCTATACTTTTGCTCGCCCGGGCGAGTGGTTTGACCACCGGGCGAGGAGTAAATATGGCGCCAAGCAGCACCACGTTTGGTACGAGGTGGCGAGTAGATTTTTTTGTGTGGCAGAGTAGATTTTTTGGTGATTTGTCAACCCACTGTGTGTGTATATATATATAATATAATATATATATTATATTATATATATAATTATAATATATATATATATATATAATATATAATATCTATACTACTACATATACATACATACATAATACATACATATATATATATATATATATATATATATATATATATATATAATGTTTCCTTATTTTTGGGACTGCGTTGGGATAGGCAGCGCCCATGCTGCCAAAGACCGCGCCTACACATTGCCTTAAGGCATTGATCTCGCCCATAGACCGACAGCAGGAAGGGGTGCGAGGTGCGTGAGGAATCAGTTCAAACTGATTCCCTGGCGCGATGGGCAGGTCACGTGAGCGGTTCGCCCAATGAGGGCGCACCAGCTCTGTGACATCACAGACATGCCCCCCACGGCACGTCTACCTTTTCCACAAAACACTCCCGCTTAACACAGGTGACGTCACTCGCGCGCACGCCTCCGCGTGGTCTTCTGCTACATGGACGCAGCCATAGAGTTTCGAAGATAATATTTTAATTGAGATGGTTAACAACAAGATAAGAATGAGAGGTCATTGTAATGAATGGAAGGTAACAATTGGTAGCCATGTTAACCATCTATGAGCACAGTGAATGGCTCCCTCAAAAAGAATGCTGTTTGAAAAGGGACATACAGTAAAAAGAATGGAGCCTTGAAAGATGCAACTGACATCACCCCTTCTACTATGAATGCTACTGAGAATTCAGAATATTGTATTTCATATGCTGATGTTTATGTGTCCATGAATATTAGATTAATGAAGATGTTGATGCCCTGGCATTGTCTTCATACATATCGATCGGTAAATAGATTGCACTATGAATATGATGTTCATTGCAAAAACGAACTGTTCTTACCAAAAAATGTTGTCAAAAGATGCATAAATATATTAATCATTTACTGTGTAATTGTCTTCACATTATACATGCAAAAGTAGGATATTCTAGAAGAAGAATATTGTGGTTAATAAAGGAAGACATTCACTGTTTTTGGAAATCGAGAAAGTTGAGGGACATCGAAGGACGGAATTGAGCGGTCAATCAGACGTCCTGCTCCCTCCATGTGAAAGTGCAAGACTGGAATGGAGAAGGCCTCTCGCCTGTGTTTGGGAAGCCCCAGATCTAGTTCAACACACAGGGATATCATGCAGTGAAACAAAAGAAACAACAGCGCAAACGCATATAGTGAAGTATATTCCAAATGTAAATAAAAATAGTAGTGGTAAGATATCTGCGTAAATCAAGTCAGATCATAGTAGACATTTCATGCACTTATGTCATGTGTTACCCAGCACCGCACATCAACGACAGCAGGATCTCTTGGTCTCAGCTGGACCCTCAGAATGGATTCCTGGGTATAAGTGGCTGTTATTGCGCCGACAACAGGAGACTTCCCTCTCACGTCTGCAGGCTTTTGTGGATGTTGGTGGTGAATACCGGAACAGTCAGAGCCGTCGTACGGCTAGCAGTTCGAGTACTCCGCACAAATTGCAACACGCCGCAAAGCAATGACAGCCGTCAGAGGTTTTTTCAGCGTCGCTCAAAATGTCAATAAGCACCCGGCAGTCTCGATACACAGACTGACTGGAGATATTCGTAGGGGCTTGTAAAATCACTCCTCAGGCATATATCCTACGCGTTTCATAGCATGCGCTACTTCTCTGACATTTCGAGCGACGCTGAAAAAACCTCTGACGGCCGTCATTGCTTTGCAGTGTGTCGCAATTTTTGCGGAGTACTCGAACTGCTAGCCGTACGACGGCTCTGACTGTTCCGGTATTCACCACCAACATCCACAAAAGCCTGCAGACGTGAGAGGGAAGTCTCCTGTTGTCGGCGCGATAACAGCCACTTATACCCAGGAATCCATTCTGAGGGTCCAGCTGAGATCAAGAGATCCTGCTGTCGTTGAAGTGCGGTGCTGGGTAACACATGACATAAGTGCATGAAATGTCTACTATGATCTGACTTGATGTACGCAGATATCTTACCACTACTATTTTTATTTACATTTGAAATATACTTCACTATATGCGTTTGCGCGTTTGTTTCTTTTGTTTCACTGTCTCTAGGGGTGCTGAGCCACTCCGGTTGACACAGCTGCAGACGCTCTTTCCTAACAATTAGAGGTTGTTGTCATTTTTATTTTATCACATGGCGAGTGATTCATATATGGGTTAACTATTTCTAATTCACAATAGAGAACACTAGTAGTGCACTGTATTTTCTCTCTCTCTGGGATATCATGCAGAAGGGAGACAGTAGCTGAACAAAGACAGAGGCGGTCGCAGCACCAATGTACTAACGTTGCGGGGGAATCCCATTCAAAAGCATCGATTTTCCCCCCCGCGCGCAGTGTGATTGCAGCAGACACTTTTGCTAGCGCCACAGACTTTTGCTTGCTCGTACGCTGCGCTGTAGTAAGTGTTACTACATCTGTATTAACTAGCGAAGTTATTTCAAATTGCCACGGCTGCTTTTTGATTTAGTAGACACCGCCTTTAATGTAGTCGACAAATACTGTGGTACAGACATAAGCACAGCAAGGCTTCACGGATAATATTTATTTATTTATAAAATATTTTACCAGGAAGTAATACATTGAGAGTTAACTCTCGTTTTCAAGTATGTCCTGGGCATGAATGGTGGGATACATGTTACCAGCAAACCATCATCAGGAAAAACATGGTGCCTGACGGGTATTAGCCAGTTGAAAAATGAGGCAGCAATCCTTTATCCGGTTAATGGGCTGCAAAACATTGATGAACCGCTACCTTTATCTCCCCACGCCTCAGGTACCAAATTAGATTGGGGTTGGAATTGATTGTGTCTGTATTGTTCTTTTTACAGGCAGTGACATATAAAACATAACAGTATTCAATGATTTCTGCAGGGCACAGTTCTAGCAGCTTTGTTCTTGGAGAAATTGGAATCTTCATAGTTCTTTTGTATCACTTGTGAGTCCTAATAACAAATTATTGTCAACATAGATGTACTGGAGTTTCAAGATCTGTTTTTTCAAGATAAGGTATCTATGTTGTGAAGTGTATTATAATTTAGACCTGATCAACGCGGCTTCAGAATCACTGCAGTGTACGTAATTAGCAACTTTGCATATTGCCTTGCGTTTGTTGTTATGCACGGTATATCTATTTAATATATAAAATGTGTCAAATTGAGAAGCTAATGAAACAAATTGTATAGATGTTACACGTTGGAAAGAATTCAACTGCAATATATGTTGCTAATTGGCAGTATTCCTTTGCGATTTTTATGATTCCCATACTGTACATTAGGTCAGTAGTTTTCAACTCTTTTTTTGTTTGTTAAGGAACCCTATAATTATTCTGGGAAACTATGCGGGACCCCAACCCTCTCTAATAGCGCGTCTGAGATCAGATGCATAGTAAGGAACCCCAACCTTCTCTAATAGCGCATCTGAGATCAGATGTACTGTATTGTAAGGAACCCCAACCCTCTCCAATAGTGCGTCTGAGATCAGATGCATTGTAAGGAACCCCAACCCTCTCCAATAGTGCGTCTGAGATCAGATGCATTGTAAATTCTAATGTATTTGGTACAATTTTCAAATTACCTGAAAATTGCAGGGAACCTTTTAGGGACGCTGGGGAGCCTTGGTTGAAAACTTATTTTCCAGTTGTTCGAAGTAGCCTAAAAAAAAGTGGTGGTATTGTAGATTTTTAGATAAAATAAAAAATAAAAAGTCATAATACTCTGCGCCCTCCTCCTTCCCTGTACCTCTGCTTTTCTTAAAGGAGGTTAATCCTATTAATTTATTTAAAATAATTATCATAGTTTATTAGTTTTTTAATTAGATACCTGTAGGAAAAAAAAGAAAATATTGTATGTTATATTATTATTACCACCATTTATTTATCAAGCCCCACCCTATTCTGTTGCGTGACATAAAGGGGGATATAAAGTTCTATAAGTGACAAAAACAAAATAAGGACTCAAAAACTCAAATAAGGACAAGCAAGCGCCAACAGACACAAAATGTAATGAAGGGTCATGCTCGTGAGAGCTCCAAATCTAGAGCGGGGTCTAGATCAAACAGGTCAGGTTTTCAGGATATCCCTGCTTCAGCACGGGTGGGTCAGTCTTCAACTGAGCAACTGATTGAGCTGTGCTGAAGCAGGGATATCCTAATAACCTGACCTGTTCGTGGCCCTTGAGGACTGGAGTTGCCCACCCCTGCTCTTGAGGTGTTAAACCTCCTAGTAAACCAAAGACCGAGGTGCCCAATTCTACATCAAATTGACAAAACATACTGTATATAGTAAACAAAGAATGAATGAATTACTGTACCTGCTAACAAGTTTGTTGGGTACTGAAGGAACAAAGTGAGCTGATGTCCCTTATATATTTAGTGTGAGGTGCAGATGATTGGTGTCTGTCATAAAATAAAAGATTGTACGTTTATATAAAAATAAAAATACATATGGTTTTCCTTAAAAAAAAAAAAAATTCCAATGATTTTTACAAGGTTGTCCTGGGAAAGTTTTTCAAAACGCTAAGTGGAAAGCTTATATTTGACACTTTTTTTTTTTCCTTTTGTATGATAGCAAAGGATGATGCATAATTTGAATTATATTATCATTTGCGTGCAGGAACTCGGAAACAATGAGTGTACCCCCTACTACTGTACATCCATCACTCCGGGTCCCTGCTGTAAAGTGAAATTAAAAAAGATATTGAACAACTTTCAAAATATTTTTTTCCATCGTTCCTTTTTGTGGCCAAAATGCTAATTCATTAAAACAAGTTATTAGATAGGTTTTTATTAAATACCCGGCATTGTTGGAAATCACCTAAAGGATAGACTTTTGATTTAATCCTCTCCTTCAGTAAAACCACATTTTAGCAATGGCCCGTGTGCTACTAAAAATGAGAGTGCACATCAATTGCAACCAGAATATTATATACGGTGTTTGTAAGAGGGATACCTGATTGCAGTGGATGGTGAGAGGAAGAGGGAAATAAGATAGCCTTGTGTGAAAATTAACATTATAGACCTAAAAGGCTTTTCTCTATTGAAATGCAAAAGCGGCCTAATAACTTAGTGGATCCTCTGCTCACTTATCCTATGTACATACACATACTGTCAATGGGATCGGGCTTGTGATTTGTAAATAACCTGATTTTAACATTCTATTTACTGTATAACTACAGTACACCATTTAATAACCCGTTTGAAGTGTGAAAATGTAAAAATATGTCAAAAATAAAAGAATTGGGCCTTGAATAGATAAATATCGGCCTTTCTGAAATGTGACTGTAGGAAGAACTGACAAACTCCCATGGGTGCCCGGTATTCACCGAAACATAGATTAAACCCTGTCCCCCACCACCACCACCACTGATGTAGAGTATGACTGGGCTATCCCCAAAACATTACTGGGTTGGAGTTTCTCGAAGGGATTGAAAACCACTGCCCCACATTTTTTCAAGTAAACATTCAGTGTTACTGCCATTTGTCCTGGGTGGGACAGCTTCTATTTTAATTTACATTCCACGAGGTGTCAAAGCAGATGGGAATAACCATTCAGATTGGTGAACAGGCCATTTATTGCTCTGCAACATTTTCTGCTTGTGAGCATATTTACACTGTTAGGAAACATTGGTTTCTGATGCCTTACACCAGTATAAAAATGAAACTGATTTCCAAGCTGCCTCTTTGTTTTACAAGGTAGAGTAGCGCAGTTCTGTGAACACAGGAAGAGTCCCAGGGGTATTCCTCAAGTTGGCAGAGATTTAATTTATGTCTTTTCTTGGCTGTGAAACTACTGTAGCTGCTCAGTAACAGATTTGTAACCCTGGCAATGCAGGCAAGCTCTTCACTGCTGAGGTTCTTGCAACACCTGCATTGGTGGACCGGCTAGTGTGGTCAAAGATGACCAGATTGGACTACATGTGAATACTAATTTCAGGGCGTTAAGGGAAGGAAATTCAGGAAATCTCTTCATCTTCTTCTGACTTCCATCTTGTTGAGAGAGAAAGGAAGAAATAGAAAAATGACATAACATTTTGCAGATTATTATTATGGAGTCTCACTGATTAGCGGAGATTGTTGGTCAGTATTAAAATTACCAGGACAGATTTGTAAGGTGTAAAACAGGTGTGGACCTGTCTTGAGACATGTGAATGTGCACATACAGTACTGTAAGTGGTATTTTTTGTTTGTTGTCAGTTGTAATACCGTTGTAATTAGTACTGAGAAATACAATGGTTTCTGGTTTTCAATCCACCTTACAAATTAATTCTGTTAATTAGCAAAGAAATCTTGGCATTAAAGAGAGGAATATAGAAACATAGTATTTGACGGCAGTCTGACCATTTTTCTCTGTTGCAAAACGTCAGACCCCCTGGCTTTCTTTTATATTGAGGCAAGCCTTTTGTCTATGGAATGGGACATTTGGTTGGGGTTCTTCGCCGTGACCAAATGGCCGCCGACGCTTCGACGCGACTCAACCCCTCACCCCTGCAGCTGATCCGCTGCTGGATTCTCTGGTTTTATTACTGTTTAGGGTAGTGGGTTAATTTAAGGTGTTTTAGCAGTTAAGGTAGGGGGTTAATTTAAGGGGTGTTGGGGTGGGGGTTTTAAGGCAAGGGCCCAGGGGAGGGGTTTTTAGGGTAAGGTGTAGGGGGTTTAGGCACTTGCCTTAGTGGAAAAGTGGGCGGAGGCCGAAGCAGCAGCTTCCTGTGGCGGGGTGATTCGCGGCAGCCATTTTTGTATTTAGCCTGTTCACCATCTTAGTAACCCTTCTTGGTACAATCTCTAATGTATTTATGTCCTTCCGGAGATATGGTCTCCAGAATTGAACAAAGTACTCTGTGAGGTCTTACAAATGATCTATAAAGTGTGATCACTAACTCTCTCTGCTCTTAATACCTCTCCCTATACAGCGTAGCATCTTTCCGGCTTTCCCCCATTGTATTGTTACTGCAGGCTGCTGACTGTCTTGAGACAATGGCGTGTTCTGTAACAGTATATAAATAACCAAAGTTTACAGTCAAATGTTGTGGTTTTGTAGCCTGCAAGTTCATAAATTCACCCCAAAGGAAGGAAATATTTACACAAAATGGCATTTTTATGAAATTATGAACTGAAGGCCACAAAAAACCTTGTAATTGGATATTCCTTGGGATGTTCTTCTTTGAAATTGTATTAAGAATATATGTTTATCTTAGGTATAAAGATGACTAACCTAAGGTAAAACTACATTTTAAAAGAGGAAGTGTGATTTCAACTTTCTAGGGATCATAAGTTCACCTGGGCATTTACAAATGATAAGATTGTATGTACTGGAACAACAATTTTCGGGAGATAGATGGGTGGCGGCCACCTAAGGTACATCATCTTCAGAAAGTGAAAATAAGACATGTTTTATATACCTCAAGCATCCACTCGGCTTGACAAAGCTGAAAATATAAAGAATTTTAAAAAGATCAATCCTTTGGATGATTCACTATATTTCCCCACGTCGTCAATAGTGCTGAGGCCTACCTGGTGTCCCACGCCATGTCTGTCTTGCAGACAGCATGCCCTGCTGCTCATAGATCGAGCATACCCTGCCCGTTTGAGTCTCGCGGCCTGACTCACGTCACTACCTGGATGGTGGTGCAAGGGAGGACTGGAAGTAAGTCTGGACATATGCCAGAGGTGCCGAAGCGGTGACTAGTCATGTGAGTGGACTGTGGGACTCTCACTGTAGCATACACCGTAGGGAGTTCCCCAGAAACGCAATTACAAAGATCCTGTGGCTTGAACAGAGAATCCTGTCCGACCCAACAAAATCGAGCAGATGCTGGCCACCTTGCATCAAACTAGAGTGGAGGAACCGTGATCTCCCTACAGTGGAGATAACCCTTTTCAGTAGGAAGGATAAATGTAATCTGCCTACGGAAGATATACTGTATGTAGAACGAGGGGTGGAGGGACAAAACAAAGCACAACATTTCCTACCATAGGGGGGAGTATTGATGCTTTATTCAATTCAATCAAGGCAGCAAATAGTATCCCGCCAACCTCGGTGCATCGAACGCATCTCACTGACACTTATTTTTATTTTTACAGACAGGGACTTATATTATTTCAAATCTTACTCACTAAGAACATTGTCCAGAATTTGCTTCTTCTCTTTTCATTATTTTAAACTTAGATCCCAGTAATCTTATGATTTCATAAAAAAAAACAAAACCTATCCAATCACAGACTTAATGGTTTAGTCTTTGAAGTACATTTGGATGGAGGAAGTATGACTCGACAAATTGCCAAGGAGTTATTAAAGAAAATTATTACTTTTACCAAACAACGTTTTACCTCCTCCAAGGCTGATCTCTCTATGTACAAACAGGGAGCAACACTTATCCAAAATATTAGAATCGGTACTACCACAGCCGGATTATACGTTTAAAACGTCGCTCTCTCCTCTGAACTAACATGGTGTGGAGTTTTGAGAAGATTATGCATTGATCTGTTAACACTTTGCATTCTATACCCATTCCAACATGAAATACTTCAGTGGTTAAAAAAACAGCCTCAATTGCTGGGTTTGGAAAACATGGTGCAGTCGTGAATTGAGATGCAGCTAAAGGATAAGACAAGGCCAACATGATCGGGTCTTTATGCAACGGGTGTCACGATAACACCAACTTTTATCAACACATTTATATTTCTGGGTACTAGATTGAACAGAACAAGTTGTAGATCTCCTAGATTTATTACATGTGAAGTCTATTCTAATAACAAAAATTGACACAAAAGTTCGTACTATGGTCGCTAGTTGGTTAAACGGCTCTGATGACCCTGAGTGATTATTAACAGTACAGTAGGTCCAAGCTGAGTAAGATGCCATTTAACCAATGAAGATATGCTGAAGTAACCATTTCAGTACAAGAAGCTTTAAGCTCCATAAATGTTTAGAAGAAGTTCACATGACCAGTACTGTATGTAAAAACCATGTTCGGATATAACATTTAAAGTTAAGATGGCTGACTGGGTGGTTCTATTTGGATAAAAAGTCAGCAGTGAGGCTTAGAGAACAGGATACAGGAGGGAGAGAATTATAACATCATGAAGAGAGAGAAAGATGTGTTAATATTTGGAGAAGATAACTACAGAAAGCTACTATGTGCAACGATTTTTAAGAATATCATAATCTATTTGACACATCATCGTTGCCATTCTAACTATGTTTGTATGTAAGTAATTATTTTCAAAATAAACGTTTTGTTTTTTGTGTGCAACAAGAATGCTAGATTCTATTATGCTGGAGTAAATCTACAGAAAATACGTAAGTAAGGACATTTAACAGTTTGTAACCCTTTCTAGACTGATGAGCATCAATAACTGCTTGTCTGAGTTCCTCACAGATTTCTTTTGACAGTGGCATGTCATGTTTACACACACCTGAAGATCTACCTAAAAGTAATTTTTTAAACCTGATTCTAATTATCCCCTTTAATTTAGATGATAAAACTGGGGTAGGGGTTCACTCATAGTTTGTATAAGGCCGCGCTTATAGTGCCGGCGACGCGACGTCGCCCGAAAACAAATACATTGCCGCCGCCGCGTGCGCTTATAGTGTATAGCTTAAGCCGGCAAAATTTGATTTTTCAAGGGCCGTCGCGTCACGTGACGGCCCTTGAACAAATCAAATTTTGCTGGAATCCCGCAACCCCGCCGCCCTTCGAAACATAACTTTCGCCGGTGGCGACGGGTGACGTCACCCGCCGTGACGCCGTCGCCAACAACGGCACTATAGGCACGGCCTAATTCATACATAATTTTGTTTCTAAAGACATGACATTAGACATGGCTTTAGTTAATATAATTTTGATAGTAGATCAGGGAGCACAAGTCATCGGTTGTTATATGAAAAAAAAGAAAAACACAAATAGTGGAATCCTGTATAAAACACTAGTGAAAGGGGTGTGGGGAACTCCTCAAGAAATGTACTCTCACAATTTTGCAGACAAATACAAGCGTTGTAGTCTCAAAATAAGAGTGGAAGACGTCTTAGTGTGGTCAGTCAGATGCAGGTCCTTAGATACAGGGTGATAGGCAGCTTCACACGGGCTCTCACAGAAACCACATGAGAAAAGAGACAGGATTAGGATTGTGCAGATAGTCACAATGTATTGGACATACACACAGGGAATAGAATATATACACTCGCATGTTGACCCTCAACACTGGTATTGTACGGAAAGGCTGCTGGCTTAGTGTACCAGCGGTCGAAGGCCGAAGTACCACGGTCGTTGGGGCTCTCGCGTAGGAGCTGGTGCCCTTCCAGTCCCCGCGATCCTGGTACCCTCCAACTTTTGCGTTCCACTGTGCATTCCAGCTGACGTCTCCGTGCAGGTGTTCAATATCTAACTCCTTCAAACCCTTACACCCCTTGCACCCATATGGTAATCCCAAAAGGGGTTTTATATATATATAAAAAAAAGTAAATGAATGAAGTCAATAGGAAATATTAAAGATGATTTATGATAACTTATTAATTTATAATTAATCTTTTAAAATAATCAAACATTGGACATGGATTAGCTCAATTGCCAGGTACTAGGGGCTACATCTTACATACCATAAGATCTTAGCCATGCATTTTGGGTCATATTTACTAAGAGGTGCGGTTCCGTAAAATGACTTCCAGCGCTAAAATACACCCTACAGCCCATTCACTTGAAATGGCCTAAAGTGTCTTATGGAATAGCACTGCTTAGTAAATATGTGCCAGTATGCCTCCATTATATAAGGAGGTGAAGCTATACATATATAAAGTTGGACAGTTTCAGTTTTCAGGCCTTCCTAATGATGTCCTTTCCCAAAACAATATCTCAATTGTCTTTCACATGTCAAAGAAGTCTACGTAATTGATGATTTTCAGAAGCCTGCTTGCTCCGAGTAAATTTTTTCCCGAGGGTGCTGGATACCACATACTGTATAATGACAGAACTGTTCTAGTTGCTTGAAGTAATAGAGGGGTTAAGTTGGTTGTAAGCGTTACACACACATATAGCTTAAAATGGAAATTGTTTAAAGTGCAGACTCAATTTGAACCAATGATCGGAATATGTTATTTAGGTCCAAAGTAAGTATCGAATTTTGAAATAAATTAATTAAGTAGAAGTATTTTATATATTTAAATATATATATATTATATATATATATATATATATATATTTTTTTTTTCTCTTATAAATGTTATCTTGGATATATTTTTAAACGGGAGAGGAGACTCCGAAACCGATCCTCTTACCCCCCTCCCCTAGCAGACAAGCAAAAGCTTTAATGGTGTACTGTAGCTCCATGACGTACAGTGGCTATGACGTCACGGAGCCCAGACTCCAAGACATAGTAACTACATTGTGGACACTCATAAGTTTACCATTGTGCTAGTAGAGGGACTAACTGATATTGAAATGTGTTTTTTTTTTTATTCCTAAATGTAACCCCCTTTCCCTACACCTATGGGAAACTGCGGGCGATAACCATATACATATATCCCATCAATACAACACAATAACATCAATGGTGGTCCCCCAAAGTACTGAGAGTGCCGTGGGCACCTAGAACCCCGGTGTCCGCAGAACAATCCCATCCAAATGTGAGGTAGCGCACCCCCTGTGAGTGTAGGTGCACTGTGGTACCTTCTTAGTCAATGGTCCTGACCAGGGAACACTTGGGAGGCAGAATTGGATGAGGTCCCACGTAGCAGGGCTCCAACATAAATCCCCTCACACCTTACATTCAGGCTGTGCACTTGAAGGGTGTAGGCCACAGTGTGGGCGTCTATCCGATGGCGCAGTGCTGCGGGTTGCAGTTCTATTTGCAAGGGTCCCTATCTAGAGCCTTCCCTGAAATATTGCTCTCAAGGGTGATTGAGGCCTAACTGTGGCCTTCGGGCAAAGTTCTGACCTAGTCCAGGGGCTTCCTAGCTCCCTGGGTGCATCCGTCCCCTTTCCTGGCTCTGTGACGATTGACTTAATTCTCTCTGTCCCGCGGAGGATATCGGGAGTCCTTCAAAATGGCCACCTACGTCTCATTGGCTGGGACGGCCCAGGCTTCTGGGAATTGTAGTTCCCTTAGGCACTTGCGAAGCCAATCCAAGATGGTCGCCGCAACTTGCTCCCAATCCAACGAAGACAACGGACCACCCTGGGCACCAGCAGCCCGATGCAGGGCAGCTCCCCCTCCTCTGGGCAGGCGACGTGGCGTCGCTATAACAAGATGAAGGCGGAGAAGCCGGAGAGAGGGTAAGAGGTAGTTACAGAGGCCCCGCGCTCTCCCTGGTAATCAATTCAAATGTTGTGGGGAAGAGCGTGGGACTCGGTTCAGTGCGCCCCCCCCCCCCCCTTAGAAAATGTCGTGCCCATCCCCCCCTCCACTTTCCGCACCCCGGGTCTAATCTATGCTACAGTAAATTGCTCACTTTTTCCTTTGTTCACCTTTAGGAGAATACATTTAAATCGAGAAACAATGTTTTTGTTTGCGTCTCACTTCCACCATTCCACATCACCGGTTTCTGCTTCTCTAATGACTTCTGCAGAGTGCGGAATTGCAGAGAAGAGACTCCTGGGTCATATCTAAGGTGGACCAGGTGGAGCATGAAACATTTAACATGTTACATTGCTGCGGAAGCCTTATTAGCCGAGTTTATTTTTGAGTTGATGTAAACACCATATACAGACGTTTTTTGTGGATGCTGTGCAGCAGCGCTCTTCTAAACAATAAGACTAGTTAATATACAGCCTTCAGGCTCGACCCTGTTCAGAAGCAATTAGTGGCTCAATCAATCTTTAATTGAAAAGAAGGAAAGGGTTTTGAATGATCATTTTATTCGTCAAAATTCAGTGGTATATCCCATTTACTTGTTTGTTTTTTTCCGGAGGGTTTCAATTGTTTGCAGATTAGTCATTCTAACCTTGATAACAACACTATTAATATTTTTTGGATATGGGTATTCATCAGTATGTGATATTTCTATTTTATCTCTGTGTTTTCATTGGAATAAGTGTTGCTCTCTATTAGTGCATCTCCTTTGGATTTGAATGCTTGTAGATTTTTTCCTTATCACGTCTCCCAGAGCAGCATTTTTCCGCTGTCTCGGACATTTGGTCGCTGCGTCGTATAGCCGCCACTCACCTCGCTTCATGGTCATCTCTCCGCCGGTCGTTTTGCCTCCAATATAAGCCCCTAATCGTAACCCCTAATACTAACGCTATCCTTTACCCTAAAAACCTTAACCCCGTACCCAAAAAACCCTTACCCGAAAAAACCCGATCCTTAACCCCCTACCCTAACCGATAACCCCCCCTTAAATTAACTTGCCTTATTGGCGAAATGGGGTACAGGTCTCCGTATCGGGTGCTGGTATCTCCCGCAAGTTTAAATGTCTCTGTCAGATGGCCCGTGACACGGGAGATTTAAACTTGCAGGAGATACCGGCATGAAATTAATGTGATTCAGCTCCGGAGACCCCCTGCTTCAATCCTATGCACTAAATATAATAATCAAAACAGCGCAATCTCCTGTAAGAGCTGTGCGGGGAGACCGAGAGGGACCGCTTCTCTCTGCTCTCTCTGCTCAGCTCTTAGACTGGTGGTGGCCTGGCAGGATTAATGCAACAGGAGCTCCATTCAGAAGCAGAGACCCACTCTGCGTCAACCTCTTCAGGGCAGCCAGCTTATTGGGCTTTTGGGCGTGGGGAAGCTGCGGTCGGGCCGCTGTATAGCTCCGTTCAGCAGCAGTTTCCTCGCGCCCAAAACGATCTTTGATAACACTGCATCTGTATATACACACACACACAATGTGTGTGTGTGTATAAATATATATTTATACACATACAGTGCGCGTGTGCGTTCTTTTATTTTTTTTAAGTGCAGGTTTAATAAAAAAAGATAACATTAAATATTGAATTAAATATTAATATGAGAAAATATCTAAAAATAAAATCATGCAATGAAAACAAAGGGAAGGGCAAGTTCATTAAACTCACTTTAAATGAATAATAAATGTGTTTAAAAGTGGTGTATATTCCCAGTAACAGTAACTCCTTAAGCAGTGTGCAGAGGTGATGTAGATCACATATATGGCCCCATCTGTGTATAAAGTCTTCAGGTACTAGCAAACTTAATATATGCCTGCAAAGACTTTCGACCCTATTTTTTTTTTTTAAGCCCAAAAGACAATGAGATTAAGTAATGTACAGAAAACTGTCCAATAAGTCAAGGACCTGGCAATGGGTGTTAAACCTGTTTTCTTTCTTGAAAGACCAGTTTCTTTTGAACGGGCACATATTATTAGTGGTGATTGTGCAGCCTCTTTGAAGCTTCCAGTGCCAGAGAGCCAAAGGGGTGTTCTCTCCAAAGTCATGTAATTAATGCTGCAGCCGTGGGATGACAGCCACTCTCAAATGGTACAGAAGTCACTGGTTGCCTCGCCTGGAATGGAAACGTCACTGTCTGCCTACGTATCTATGTGCCACTGCAGTGTTTGAACATGCACTGAACTTCACAAGAGCGTCCAGTGTGAAAGCTAATAGGGGAGCAAAGCAGTCAGTAGCTCACAATGGGAACAAGACTAGGCAGCAGTAAATTAATACCTCGGAGCCCTGATCCTATTCGGATACAATTAATAGCGAAATCAATCTGGGATCTAATAGCAGGAAAATATATTTTGTTTCTTTGACAAACTGCAGAGTTACCCCTAATTGGTTTAATAATTGTTTTAATAAGGTTTCTCCTGAAGCTTTTAATGTATTATAGATAAATACATTACACAGTAGTGTTAATATTTTCTGCGGGTGGGGTCATTTTATTTGTGGTGCTGCATATACTGTACTTTCCTCTACTTGCATTCAAATACGGGAATGTATAAGAGATCAAGTATTTAAAAACCTGGAACTGATTATTTAGCAAAATAGTCTAGTAGAATTGAATATTATATTCAAATACGCTGTGCCACTTAGATACTTGTGTCAAGCTAATTATGGCCGTGATGCCAGGTGAGACACTTTTACTGCATCCAGTTTTTTTATACTACGTTTGCCCAGATTGTGAATTTTTAGACTGTCAGTACAAAGGGTTTGAAAGAATTAAGCATTGCAAACTTAATTGAGCTGATCAAATTCCGATCCATTATATTTTCCATTTTCTTATCTTCAAAAGGGCTGGAATGGTATACATTTCCCTGGCTAACGCCCAGGGTCTAAATACAAGAATCTGGACAGAAAAGCGATTTACATTTAGATGCAAACAAAAAATGAAGTAGCATAGGGTGTATGCCCCTATTTCACTTTTCTTTCGCATGATACAGTATGTACACTACCGGCACACTTAATCCGAGCAGGGCTAGTTCCGCAAGCCGGGGGATGCCCCGGCTTGCTAGCCCCACTCCCTCGGCGTGCCGCGGTCACGCGTCATCGGGTGCCAGCGCCCCCTGCACGCGCGTCCAGGGCTCCCCGAGGGAGCCCTGGTGTCCCGCGATGTGGGGGACGGCGGCAGGGGGTTCCGGGGGACCCGGCGGACCCGGCAGCGGGAGGGAGAGCGCCCCGATCGGAGGGCGCTCTTCCGCTGCTTCGGCGCGCGCCCGGCACCCTCCGGCGCGCGCCAGGTTACTGCTGCGGCCGAGAACGGGCAAATGCTCGAATAAACTCGGCCGCAGCAGTAGAATACTTAAGGATATATTTTCTAAAAAAAAAGTGTTACTCCATAAGATATTTTTAGTGTTGTACTGGGGATGTGCCTGGAGCTAAAAATGATGCAGTTTAGCTCTGGAACAGCCGGAATTGCTGCTATTAAGCTTCTGAACGTGTGTTTTTTTTGGTAATACGTTTGAAACAGGGGGACCTAAACCGCGTTAATTTCAGCACCAGGGACCCCCTGCTCATCAGATACTTAACTCTGTAGGGGACACCGGTAGCAGCTCCGCAGGTTTAAAGGTCCCAGTTACGCGGGACAATATGAACCCACAAGGGATGACGTCATGGATCCCTATTGGCGCACGGGACATTTTAGCCGCCATTTCGATAGCCCCACACAGCCCACCCAGAGTGGCTACCGGATGCCCGTACAGAGGCAAGTATCTGAGGAAACAGGGAGTCCCCAGAACTAAAATTAATTAGGTTAAGCTCCGTAGACCCCCTGCTTCCACCCTATAACTATATAAAAAAAGAGAGGGGAAAAAAAAGATAGGACTGCTGCTTTAAGTGCTTAGAAAAGTGCAAATGCTGAATCAGCTAATGATCCAAATGTGTACTTCTCTTTTTCTTGTATACAACATACACTTAGCTTCCACTGTCCAATAATTCCAGTTGAATGAGATACTTTGTGCCCTGTTACACTGCATAGTGGCTAAAGACAACATCCAAAGAAATAATTGTGATGAAGTTGGTTGTCCACCTCCATTATGCTGCACATTTGTTCTCATCTGAATTATTTCGCTCCTGCTGTAGTCTATATAGATTTAATAAACCATATTGGCCAATTACCTTTGCCTTGCTCCTTATCCTCTTTTTAAGAATAGCCTTTTAGTTATTTCTTTTAAGAATAGCATACACTGTACAAATTCTCAAACGTTTTTTTTTTTTTTAACTAGGATTGGGAATTGGTTTTTTTTGGGGGCGTTTTTCGAGATACCTTTATACAGATGTATTAAGCCTTACTTTGGTGACGCTGCCATGCTTGGTCAAGTGACTGCGGTGGTCGCAATAGCAAATAGTGCTGCAGGGTGGGGGGTGCTGTACCGAAGCATGGAACCCCCATAGCTCCATCACGGCAGACGCTGTCCACGTCACCGAGGACTTTTTGCTTATCTGGCCGCGGCACCGGGGACAGTGAGTCTTGCTACATCTGTTTGTAGTGAGTTTCTGTCTCCTTCAGTTGAAACACAATGAAGGTTTAAATCTCCTGTGTAATGCTGACCAATAGGAAACTGCAAGGTCATGTGTTACGGGAAATGCAGCTCTAATATGGATTAACCTAATCCAGAATAAATGTAAAACGAAAAGAAAAAAGAGTGCAGCTGCTCAGACGGACACACAACTGTAACGTACGCTCCTGTAACGTATGGCCTTTGCGTTTTTTCATTCTACGAGGCAAAGTTTGCTTGTGGTATTAGACTGACTATCCCCATTAACTGTTTACTTAACACTAACATTCTGTGCACAAGGTACAGTGCTATCATAGAAGTCTTATTTTGATTTCCTTTTTAGGCTTTTCATGCTATCTGGTCTACATGGAGTGTTCCCTGTTACAGTGATGACTATGCTTGTTAGAATTTATTAGATCCTTCTAGTGCAGTTTCCCTATTTTTATGGAGGGAGACATTGGTGGTTTGGGTCAAAGGTAATTACCACGTAACTCTCTTGAGCGGTGCCGTGGGAACGGGCCTGAGGAACATGCATTCAGCCCCGAAACGTTGCCCCCCTTTTTTCATCCACATCAACTCCCTACATTGCCCTTTTTGGCTTCTGTTTTCTCTTTGTTTTTCCTCCCTACCCCCCTTTGTTTTGTTTCCCCTTTGTCCCATTCCCCTCCCTCCCCCATATGCCGGTTAGGCTTACATTTATTTGTATATCATTTTTCCTAGATATCTGTATCCATGCAGTATCTGTTTATGTATATATATTCTTATATTGTTTCATTTTCAATACAATTCCACTTTTTGATACAACTTAGTGTTGAAATATTATTTCTTACTTTTATTGAGTGCTGGGAACACCTACCTTTTTCCTATACTCACATACATACACACACCACGTGTGTCCAGTAATGCAAATGTAAACAAGCAACTCTACAGTAAAGGATAATACATTACCAAAAAAGTTACGGAAATACAGCAGGCTGATACTCTAGTAAATGAGAATCGACATTTCAGGTTATGAGATTTAAATACCAGGATGTACCGATGCTACTCACATTCAACTTTGGACACTTTCAGTTGACACATATTGATGGTTCTCATCACATAGGATATGTATACAACCTGTCCCACTGGCCCCATTCAACCGTTGACTTGGTATGTTCCACAATATAGTGCTAATTACAGTACTTCTGTGTTTTGTGGATCAATCCACTCTGTAGTACTGTATGTTTAATTATTACTGTGGTCAGTGGCACATACAACAATACATCTGGATTGGTGTGATAATGATAACTGCTGTTGCTAAAGAGACCTATAATAAGGAGTCATATTGATCCCTCATTTTCTATGAAAGATGTAAAGGAAAAAATGTACCCATGGATGAATTATGTGGGGCTTAAAGGAGCAATTCAGGCTTTTTTTTTATTTTGTATTACTGTTTTCTAACATAGGATTGAAGCAGTAGGTCTCCTGAGCTGAACCCCATTAATTTCAGTTTCGGGATACCCTGCTTCCCAAGACACTTGCCTCCAAAGAGGGTGCTGGTATCTCTGCAAAGTTTAAAGCTGCCACGTCACGCTCGCACATATAGTAGGAAGCTGAATCTGATCACGTCACAGCTACTTATTGGCCCACTGAGTGCGGGAGCTTTGAAAACGGGCATTATGGGATCCCGGCTAGCAGAGCGGCTACTAGCAACCCCTGCGCAGGTCTTTCACCGGATGCTCACCAGAGGTGAAAAAAATTAAACTAAAAACATATAATCAGCGCTCAAACCTATAAACCCTAAACATATATACTAATTAAAATAAATAGGTGCTCTACAGACAGAAGGAGATCCCCTATATGGGAAACCCTATATGTGCTCCCTCACAAACTATTTTGGTAGAATGGGGAATGGCTGCCTTAGGAATAAAACAAGCCTATCCACAAGGCATGTAAACAGAGCATGAACAACAAAGAACAAAAAGCACAAAAAAACATACAATACAGACAATGATTCCCTGGCGCACTAACAGATATTAAACCTGACAGAAGAATGCAGTCCCATGAATCAATTGATGATAAAGAATGAGATCCACAGTCCACAATGTCCCGTTCCTTTTAGATTGGAGACTTGTCTGGAAATAAAAACAAAACAACCATTGCGCAGTACCCTATGGTCAGTTCTATAAACCCCCACCGTTACTATCTACTTACTTAAAAATAGATAGAGATGGGCCTCAAAAGGTTTCTTTACTCTCCTCACGGTTGGCTCCGACTTATTCCTGCTGCTGGTGACGTGATCTTTACTTCCAGCGTCAGCACCACCATAGACCGAGTGGAAAACAGAAATGGGCGCCAATAGTGTGATATCATAAACATTTATTACTAAAATGACAGGGTTAAAAACATGCACTCACATGCCGTATTGCCCTATGTGTGTCCTACAACGTGCCGTCCGCTTACATGGGAGGATGCCGAGGGATTGCAGGAGGAGGCTGGAGTCGGCGTGGATCCCCGCTTCGTGGCCGCGACTCGGAGCGCCTAGTCCCTCCTCCGATGACATTCCCCGCCAATCAACCTCTTATCCTCTCAATGGGTTTGCACGTGCAGCACGTCCTGGAAGCTCCACCCTACGCGCGTTTCGTGACTCTGACGTCACTTCTTCAG